>SJYC01019264.1:0-33562 GCA_006408675.1 Madoqua kirkii | reverse complement strand
CTAGTCACTTGCTTTGGTTAACTTAGAACTTTTACAATTTAAAACACTTATTATAAATCTATTCCTCTTGATTTTCATACAAATAATTTATAAGACTTGCATCACTTTACAAAAATCTCTCCCATTCATATGCACAAATTTTTGTTTTGCAAGTATCAACTTTTAAAAAATTTGGCCATATCTGAGGCTTGTGGGATATTCGGTCTCTGACCAGAGATCAAACTCATGTCCCCAAGCAGTGGAAGTTCAGAATCTTAACCACTGGACCATCAGAGAAGTCCCCTTTCTCTCAATCTGATTTTCTAAATCTTATCTTTTGCATATTTTTGGCAAATATTGTGGGATAATATGTTTTGATCAGAAAATTATATAACTGACTTTATTTTAAGTTATGGCAAGGTCTGAGCTGTTACCATGAAAAGTTTGGATGAAGAGGAATAGAGGTCACTAGAGGTCACCTGAGGTAGGCACAAGGAAGACAAATGGAACATTTTTCTTGTCTTTAAGGACCTTATGGCCAAGTGAGAGTTATGATGAAGAACTGGGTAATTATAACAGAAAACAGTTAACACTATGAAATGGTGAATTAGAGGCTACTGTAGGTGCACATGGCTGGGCAAATAAATTAGGCAGGTATTACATGGAAGCGAAGAGTACAGGTTGTTGTAAGAGTCACCTACGAAAAGGGTTGGAAGAAGACTGTTCTAAGAAGAAAGAAAAAGAGTTGAAATACATGGAGGGCAGAGAGAGTCTAGTACACTGTGGAACTACAGTCATTTTTATTTTGATGGAAAATAATCCCATCTCTGGATCTAGTATTGCTATCTTTAACCATTTGCTATCAGGGCTCTAAAATCTGATAAATCCATTTGTAATATCCTGTGTATCAGCCTTTAATCAATTACATACCAAAGTAGCATCTTAGTAATTTTTTTAAAAAGAGAATTAGTCTATAAGCAGACTACAAAATGACACTTGTCAAAGATTCACTTAAGACATCAATTGAAATAAACTCCCCCTCAACATGCTAACTAGTCATTAGACAGTGTTCTCCAAGCTTTTTTTTTCTTTTGTATATTGTCAGATGTTCAGAAAGCAATGTATTTGGATCATATTTTCTTACAACCTGATAAAATGCTTTCTGGAGAGTTAAAATTCAATACTATTTCTTGAATTTTATGCAAAGGTTACATAAGAAATGTTCAGTAAATTAATGCTTTAGACTTTTCCTCAACAAACCATGGTCCAAAACGTCCATTATGTCATCTGATGTTACTTACGTAAGAATAAACCTATAGCTGAGGTTCTAGAAGGTCCTTCTCCAGAAGAGCTAATGGCTGTTAGTTTAATGTGACCAAGAGAATTATGTAATCAAATATAAGCATTGTTTGCATGTGGCCTTGTTTTGTTTTTAATCTAAGTGGCAGGTAGCTCAGATCCAATTTTAAGGTAGTCATCCAGTGAGTCATAGCTATACTTCTTCCACAAGTTCTTGATCTCAGTTTAGGGGGCAGGGAGCCATAGCTCTTCTTTGGATTCTATCTCAGTTGTAGCTGCTGCTCATTATATCTGCTGTCTCTGCATTGTTGAGAGCTCATTATATCTGCTATCTCTGCATTCTGTAGCAAAGAGCACTCCAGGCCCAGCATCTCCCAGCTATTAACTTAATGGCAAAAGCAGCCCAGAACTGGTGTCTCTTGATCTTCCCTCTGCAAGTAGAAGATGGCTTACATTGGCCCTTCCTTTCCCTGGAAGTACCAGCAGGATTGCATGAAAAGTCTGAGAGAAACAGGCAGCTGGAAAAGAGGCCAGGGAAAGCACGAGGTGTCCTGAGGGCCTGACATCTTCAACCCCTTGCCTGTGAACACTGAGTGACCCAGAAAAATGCTTCTGCCCTCAGGGAGGCACCAGTATGGGTCAAGCAGGAGCTTAATCCTCTTGATCCTCTTAATCCTCTTGGCCTTTGCTTAATCCTCAGCCACAGCAAAAATCCTCTCCTTCCCCGCCACCCTCAACAACAACAAAAAATAGTTGGCCACAAAAACTTTGCAAGAGCTTAGAAAACCAGACTGTCATTGGAACTCTGTCCCTCTAAGTAGTCCAGAACCTACAGTAAACTTAAAGATGGTGACTGCTTGTTAAAGAGAAACTTTAAATAGGACTATGTCTTAAGATAATATCCATAATGATCAGGAGTCAATCAGAAATTATGCATTCTACTAAGAAGCAGGGAAATCACAATTTTAATGGGACAAGACAGTCAACTGAAGCCAATTATGAGATAAATTGGATGTTGGATTTTAAAGCAGCGATAATAAAATCACTTCTACAAGTAAGTACACATTCTCCTGAAACTAATTAAAAACAGAAAATAGAAGAAAAGAAATCAGTTATGAAAAACAGTCAAGTGGAAATTGTAGAACTGAATAGTAGTATAATGAAAATAAAAACCTGCTGGAGAGACTAACAGTAAACTGGAAATGACAGAAGGTAGAATCAGTGAACTTCAGGATGGATCAAGAACATTATTTAATTAGAACAACAGAAAAATAAAAGACCAGAAATGGTAAACAGATCATCAGGAACTGTGGGATAGTAACAACAGATCTAACATTTGTATCATTAGAGTGCCAGAAAGAAAGAAAGATTAGAATGAAGGGCTGAAAAAAGAAACAATGGATGAATTCTCCCCAAATCTAGGTAAAGAAACTACAAAGTTATGGAGCTAAAATGGGATAGAAACAAACAAAAAAAAACCCCCACAAAACACACATAATTAACCTTCTGAAAACTAGGAACGAAGAAAAAGTCTAGGAAGCAACCAAAGAAAAAAGAAGCATTACCTTTAGAAATGACACTCTAATGACAGAAAGTGAAGGGGAACTAAAGAACCTCTTGATGAAGGTTAAAAAGGAGAGTGAAAAAGCTGGCTTAAAACTCAGCATTCAAAAAGATAAGATCATAGCATCCAGTTCCATCACTTCATGGCAAATAGATGGGGAAAATGTGGAAATAGTGACAAATTTTACTTTCCCGGGCTCCAAAATCACTATGGATAGCAATGGTATCCATGAAATTAAAAAACGCTTGCTCCTTGGAATAACATCTATAACAAACCTAGACAGCATATTACAAAGCAGAGACATCACTTGTGGTCAAAGTCCATATAGTCAAACCTATGGTGTTTCTAGTAGTCATGTATGGATGTCAGAGTCGGACTGAGTGCTGAAGAACTGATGACTCTGAACTGTGGAGAAGACTCTTGAGAGTCCCTTGGACCAGAGATCAAACCAGTCAATCCTAAAGGAAATCAACCCTGAATATTCACTGGAAGGACTGATGCTGAAGGTGTAGCTGCAATACTTTGTCCACCTGATGTGAAGAGCTGACTCACTGGAAAATACCCTCATGCTGGGGAAGATCGAGGACAGAGGAGAAGTGGGTGACAGAGGATGAGATGGTTGGATGGCATCACTGACACAATGGACATGAGCTTCAGCAAACTCCAGGAGACAGTGAAGGACAAGGAAGCCTGGCGTGCTGCAGTCCATGGGGTTGCAAAGAGTCAGAAGTGACTTAGCGACTGAACAATAACAACAACCCTTAGAAAAACATCAATTCTTTTGAATTATTTCTCCTTTAAAACCATGGAGACCAGAATAGGTGGCACAGTATTGTTTGAGAGGTGAGAAGAAAAAACTGCTAACTTCAAAGTGTTTCTTTAATTGAACTTTAGTTTATTATATAACTTTCAGGTCACATCTTTCAGAATTACTATTATCAAAAAGATCACAAAAGAAAGTGTTGATGAGGATGTGGTGAAAAGGGAACTTGGAATACTGTTGGTGGGAATGTAAATTGGTTAAACCACTATGGAAAACAGTATGTAGAGTCCTCAAAAATTACTATTAATAGATATACCAAATCATCCAGAATTTCCACTTCTGGGTGTTTATCCAAAGAAACAAAAACACTAATTTGAAAGATACATGCAGCCTTATGTTCACTGTAGCTTTATTTACAATAGGCAAGATATGGAAACAAGCTAAGTGTCCTTCTATAGATGAATGGATAAAGAAGATGTATATATACACAATGAAATGTTACTCAGACACTGAAAATTTTGAAATGAAATTTTACCATTTGGGCCAACATGGATGGACTTGGAGGGTATTTCAATTATCTTAATACTCTTAGTACAGGGGCAGATTCTTTACTGTCTGGGCCACCAGGGAAGCCCTAATTGAAATGTCAGACAAAGACAAATACTGTATGATCTCACTTATATGTGTAATCTAAAAAAATGAATAAACAGAAACAGATTTATAGATACAGAGAACAAACAAGGGTTTACCAGAGAGGAGGCAGAATAGAATACTTGGAAAAATAGGTTAAAGGGATTAAAAGGTATAAATGTCCAGATATAAAATAAAGTCACTGAGATGTAATGTACAGTGTAATGAATACAGTCAATACTATTGCAGTAATTTTGCATGGTGATAGATGGTTACTAGATTTACTATAGTGATCAAATTCAAAATGTATATAAAATGTTGAATCACAATGTTTAACACCTGAAACTAGTACAGTATAATGTGTCAACTACAATTCAATTAAAAATGAAAAGTTATAAAAAGACAAACCATGTAATACTATAAATTGATGCAGAAAAATATTTGTCAAAGTCTAACATCTATACATGTTAAGAATTCTTGGCAAACTAGAAGTAGTGAACTTCTTCAACTGAGATCTATTTTGCATCCCAGTGTCTATTCTCTGAGTGTGAAATACTCTTTTCCTTTATTAAGATCCCTGAGGAGTTATAAATTTTTTTATAATAAAAGGAGTTGTTTTATTAAAAAAAAACAACAACCATCTTTGCCCCTAAAATAAATAAGTTCAGATCTATATCTAACATTAGAAAGGCTGAATACAGTTGACCCTTGATCAGCTGGGAGTTAGGGGCAACAACTCTCCCTGCAATAAAAAAATCAAACTATAATTTACAGTCAGCTCTCCACATTGCCAAGTTTCCTTCCTAACTGACGTCCTTATATATCTGTTCTTCGTCCAATAATTAAACTAATCTTGGGTCGTAGTAGTTACTATTGATTGCCTATAGTCATTACTATTGAAAAAAATATGCTTCTGAGTGGACCCTCACAGTTCAAACTCATGTTGTTCAAGGGGCAACTGTATTTTTCTCCCAAGATCAGTAAGCAAGCAAGGATGTTGGGTTTTTTTCCACTCATTCACTGTAGTTCTAATTGTTCTAGTCAACAAAATAAGACATTAAAAAATCTGGGCTTGTAAGAGCACAAGAGAACTTTAGAGTGGAAGAGTTATGTATCTTGATGTGGTGGTAATTAAATAAAAAGTATTTAATACATAAGTGGTACAACTGCATAGAAGTCTACACACACACACACACACACACACAAATTAGAGTGCATGTAGAACTAATGAAGTCTGAATAAGCTATGTATTGTACTGAGGTCCATTTCCTGGCTTTGATATTATATATATCACAGTTACACAAGATAAGGCATTTCAAGAGTAGGGAGGAATCTCCACACTGTTTTCCATAGTGGCTGTACTAGTTTGCATTCCCACCAACAGTGTAAGAGGGTTCCCTTTTCTCCACATCCTCTCCAGCACTTATTGCTTGTAGACTTTTGGATCGCAGCCATTCTGACTGGTGTGAAATGGTACCTCACTGTGGTCTTGATTTGCATTTCTCTGATAATGAGTGATGTTGAGCATCTTTTTATGTGTTTGTTAGCCATCTGTATGTCTTCTTTGGAAAATGCCTGTTCAGTTCTTTGGCCCATTTTTTGATTGGATCATTTATTTTTCTGGAGTTGAGCTGTGTAAGTTGCTTGTATATTTTTGAGATTAGTTGTAGAATTAGAATTTTTTGTCTCTGAATTATGATGCAAATTGGTCAGAATATAATTAGGTAAACAAGTTACATTTTACACATAGTTGGACCTAATTACAGTGTTTAAAGCTTTCCATCTTCCTGCCTAAATCCTGGTTCTTCCTAGTTGTATTTACTCTTTGGGTCTCTGCTTTTTGCAGTAGAGGCTTTCTGCAGGTGTTTGTACTGACTGCAAGCTCTGTATACTTGGGAAAGATTTGGTGGTTGTAGGTGAACCCAATTTTTTGTGGGTTAGTTAATTGAGGAGCCTCAAGGTCCAGAAATCTTGTCTCTTGATCTGGTCAGGAACCTATTTGCTTAGGTATATATGCTTGACTGCTAGTGTTTACGTAGCTGAACCAGAGGTTAGAGCAGGAACTCCCACCAATGTTTTTATGAAATGTTTCCTGAATCCCTCTGATTTTATATGGTAACCTCGCCCTTGACAATATCTGGCATGTCTGAAATCTGAGGTGTTCTTTTTGGCTCTCTGCAGAGAATAGAACTCCATTCTTCTACTGGAGGCTTCCCAGGTGGTGATAGTGTTAAAGAACCCACCTGCCAGTGCAGGAGACACAAATTCAATCCCTGGGTCAGGAAGATTCCCCTGGAAAAGGGCATGGCAACCCACTCCAGTATTCTTGCCTGGAGAATCCCATGGACAGAGGAGCCTGGTGGGCTACAGTCCATGGGGGTGTTGCAAAGAGTCAGACTCAGTTGAAGCGACTGAGCATGCAGCAGTTCTGCTGGAGGAGGAGAGTGGTGGTCTTCTAGTTAAGGGCATCCGAGGATCTAATTACATCCTAAACAAACTTTCAACTATGCTATGCTGTGCTAAGTCACTTCAGTCGTGTCCAACTCTGTGCGACCCCATAGATGGCAGCCCACGAGGCTCCCCCGTCGCTGGGATTCTCCAGGCAAGAACACTGGAGTGGGTTGCCATTTCCTTCTCCAATGCATGAAAGTGAAAAGTGAAAGTGAAATCACTCAGTACTGGAGGAGGAGAGTGGTGGTCTTCTAGTTAAGGGCATCCGAGGATCTAATTACATCCTAAACAAACTTTCAACTATGCTATGCTGTGCTAAGTCACTTCAGTCGTGTCCAACTCTGTGCGACCCCATAGATGGCAGCCCACGAGGCTCCCCCGTCGCTGGGATTCTCCAGGCAAGAACACTGGAGTGGGTTGCCATTTCCTTCTCCAATGCATGAAAGTGAAAAGTGAAAGTGAAATCACTCAGTCGTGTCCGATCCTCAGTGACCCCATGGACTGCAGCCTTTCAGGCTCCTCCGTCCATGGGATTTTCCAGGCAAGAGTACGGCTCCTTCATTTTAAAAAAATATTGTCAGTTTTACCTCTGCTCCCCCTGCCCTCAAGGTTGAACCATTTGAAGCTTCTGCGGTACAAATTTGGTTACGTATCAACTTTCCGTAATGCTCACTGAAGATTCAGCTTTCCCTTGTGTTGAAAAATCACTTGCACTTATCCTTCTGCATAAATTTTGTGAGTATTCTCTTCTTTCCCATTCCCTTTGTTTTTATGACATAATTCCTTTAAATATATCCTTAAGGTCATTATTGTCATATAGGAGAAAGTGGAGTTAAATCTGTATGTCCAGTTTGCTGTATTTACCCCGTTGTTCTCCTTTACTTTCTTTAAGGCATGTGGCTACACACCCAAACTGTGGGATAGGCAAGCAGTCGTGTTCATCACTTAACAGATGGGAAAATAGAAACATACAAGATCAGCAGAATTGCCCAGTATTGCAGAGTTTGACAGTAACAAAACTGAAGAAGAATGAGGAGTTCTGAACTTTCAAACTTTCGGTAAGATTTGTCATTCAGTTACTAAGTTGTGCCCAACTCTTTGTGACCCTGTGGACTGCAGCATGTCAGGCTTCCCTGTCCTTCACCATCTCACAGAGTTTGCTCAAACCCGTCCATTGATTGTGTCAGTGATGCTGTCCAACTATCTCCTCCTCTGTCGTCCCCTTCTCCTCTTGCCCTCAATCTTTCCCAGCATCAGGGTCTTTTCCAATGAGTCAGTTCTCGAATAAGGTGGCCAGAGTATTGGAGTTTCAGCTTCAGCATTAGTCCTTCCAATGAATATTCAGAATTAATTTCCTTTAGGATTGACTGGTTGGATTTCCTTGCAGTTCAAGGGACTCTCAAGAGTGTTCTCCAACACCACAGTTTAAAAGCATCAATTATTCAGCACTCAGCCTTCTTTATGGTCCAGCTCTCACATCCATACATGACTACTGGAAAAACCATAGCTTTGACTAGACACATCATTGTTGGCAAAGTGATGATTTACCCGCTTTCCCCACTGATTGCAAAAAAACTATTTGCAAAAGAATAGCAATAAAAAATAGACATAGATTGGCATTCCTTTCTTACTTTGCATTGATACCAATGGTATCATTTCCCAAGCATCTGTTCATGTATCCACTGCAGGAAAAAAATGAGATGTTTATTAAAATTATATAATCTCAGATACCACAACAAACCTACTGAGTCCGAATCTTACAGGGAGGGCACACAATATTAGTTTTATTTTGTAATATGTTTCCCAGTTGCTGATGTGCAGGAAGGTTGGAAACCCATGGAATCATATACTTCCTTAAATAATGACTTTTACAGATTTTTGTGAATTTGGACTTACTTCATTGTGTTTCATTTCTTCCCTAATTTTGTCATCAAATAGAAGGTAGGTGATATTTACAGTGTGTGACTTTAGCTTGTCTTCTTTAGCTACCTATTAAGTCTCACAATAGCAATGGATTCTATCTAGTTTAGAATATTATTTCAATTGAAATTTGGGAGATAATCCAAAGATTTTCATTCTCATACATGGAGTCAGCCAGTGCTTAGCACATATAGGATTTCATTGTCAAGAAGGCTTTACCAGTTAGGATATATTCAGTTTACTAAGACCAGTTATGATTCCTACACATAGGGGCTTGTAGAATTCTATAAAGTAATAGATTTTGACCATAAATGATCTTATAAAGTTTTAAATCCAAAAGTGTTAGATGTTGAGTAATTTGACCTACCTCCCAGCCTTTGAAGGGGTCAAATTAATTAACTTCTTCCCTGGTGGCTCAGAAGTTAAAGCATCTGCCTCCAATGCGGGAGACCCGGGTTCGATACCTGGGTTGGGAAGATCCCCTGGAGAAGGAAATGGCAATCCACTCCAGTATTCTTGCCTGGAGAATCCCATGGACAGAGAAGATTGATAGGCTACAGTCCACGGGGTCGCAAAGGGTCGGACATGACTGAGCGACTTCACCTCACCTCTCCTCAGTTATTTGGTACTGATGACTGCAAATTTCAGAAAGTACAAAATAATATGAATGAAAGAAAGGATAGGTATGAGATACTGTCAGTGAAAAGGGTGTATATTTTAATCAAAATGATAATCAGGCAGGAGATACAGTGCACTATAGGGCTGAGATGAGAACTTCTATGTAGTATCTGGGTCAGGTAAAGTGAAAGTGAAAGTGAAGTTACTCAGTCATGTCTGACTCTTTGCGACCCCCGGGACTGTAGTTTACCAGGCTCCTCCCTCCATGGGATTCTCCAGGCAAGAGTACTGGAGTTGGTGGCCATTGCCTTCTCCAGGGGATTGTCCCGACCCAGGGATTGAACCTGGGTCTCCCGCATTCCAGGCAAATGCTTTAACCTCTGAGCCACTAGGGAAGCCCATATTTACCAGGCTCCTCCCTCCATGGGATTCTCCAGGCAAGAGTACTGGAGTTGGTGGCCATTGCCTTCTCCAGGGGATTGTCCCGACCCAGGGATTGAACCTGGGTCTCCCGCATTCCAGGCAAATGCTTTAACCTCTGAGCCACTAGGGAAGCCCATAGTCAGGTAAAGGGACAGTGAAATACCAAATGTAGAGGTGATTTATTTTTTATTTTTCCTTAATTTTAATGCAGTTGATTTAATCCGGAAGACTATATGTTTTAGTTGTTTTACATTTTTTTCTCTTTTCGTGGAGGAAAGAAAGTATTAGTCTCTCAGTAGTGTCCAGCTCTTTGCAATCCCATGGACTGTAGCCTACCAGGGCCCTCTGTCCATGGAATTCTTCAGGCAAGAATACTGGAGTGGGTAGCCATTTCCTTTTCCAGGGGATCTTTCCAACCCAGGGATTGATGCCGGGTCTCCTGCACTGTAGGTAGATTCTTTACCATCTGAGCCACCAGGGAAGCCCCTCCCCTCTTGGAAGAACATACCAAAAAACTTTATGGGATGAAGGTGAGAGATGGCTGATACTTTTCATTTAAAGCAGGAGCTGGACTTTTTCTTAAAAAGACTAGATAGTAAATATTTTAGCTTTGAAGGCTCTTAGGTCTCTGTAGCAACTACTCAACTTCACCACTATAAGTCTGTTGGGTACACTATGTAAACAAATGGGGATGGCTGTGTTCTGATAAAACTTTATTTACAAAAATAGACCATTGTTGATGTGTTCCAGTTTGCTAACTCTTGCTTAGACCCTTTTTCATTTACATGCATTTTCTTTTAGTCAAATTTAATTAACTTTAAATACAAAAATTATTTAAATTGAACTAAAATACACTGGTAAATCAAATAGCAGAGAAAATTTTAAAAATCTGCATCATTAATAACCAAGTTTGCCTTAAATTACTACTAAGTGCTATGACTATTACAGAAACCCCCAATTTTGTGACAGAGTTTCGTGTAGGTGATGCTGATGCTGATTAATTTGCCTGTTTACTTGGTTTTGGGATGATACGTTTTGAATTTTATCTTGAAGAATAAAACACAAAAAGTTTACACCCGTTTAATGTTTTTCAATATTCATAGTTTTAGCCAATGTTATTCAAGTGATTTAATGATAAAACAGATTTAAAATAGTTAATAATGAAGGTATAGTTTCCATTCCTGACTTTCAATGTCATTTCAGTCCGTTTTAAAAATTTGTGGGGAGAAAATATTGTCAGGAGAAAGCTCATCATCAATTTGCCACAGCTGAAACTGGCACAGCTGGTGAATGAGTGTTTTAATGTATTTCTAGATTAAGCAAGGCAGTTTAAAGAAAACATCATGCAAAAATTCAATCTGCTATGGGTTTAAAATAAAGTCTTCATCTGTGTTGCTGCAGAAAGAATAGCTACCTTATGTTTTGTCATATTGTAGTGGATTATCTTTAATGAAGCGTATATCCCCCACAGCATTATTGTGATATTTTGTGTTTGTCTTGGTCTGCACTAATGCAGTGGTTTAATTTTAGTGAAGAAAAGAATGGATTTTACTCTTAGTAATGCCATGGCAGGTTTTTTTTTCTGGAAGTTGTAAATGAAGGCAGTTCACACACATTTAGAAGGAGACCTTTGTTTTCTCTCATTGGTTCCCCCTTGTTTCTCTTCCAGGAACACCCTTGGATGTCTTTCATTCCTGTCTCCTCTTACTTTGTTTTCACTTCTTATTCTTTCTTTTATTCTAGAGGCTTCTCAAACCTGCCCTTCCAGTAACTGATGGGATTTTTCTGCACCATGAATTGGTCTTTGTTTGGTTGCCATTGCCGCAAGTGTTGTCTTAACAGCTCCTTTCCCCACAACGACTCCTTTCATGACATCTTCTTCCTTCCCTCTCCCTGCCTTTTTGTTTATGATGCTGCTTATGCTTTCTTACATCTTTGCATGACACAAAAACATTTCCTTGAAATATCTTTTTTCTATTCATTGAGGAGAAATTTTTTTTAGAGACATCTTAGTCTTCTGAGCCTTCCAGATGTTATTTTTTTTTCTTGGTATAAATTATGCTTCTGCAGTTCCAAATTACTCGATGGATTTCTTCTTTTTCTCAAAAAAATAGCCAGATTTCTTTTCAGATTTGATGCTTAGAATCAGATACAGTAAATGAATGACTCTTATTCCTGCTCTCTGCTCAGCATATGATGAACCAATAATGCATGTGTGCTGAGTCACTTCAGTTGTGTCCGACTCTTTGTTACTCTATGGACTATAGCCTGCCAGGCTTCTCTGTTCATGGGATTCTCCAGGCAACAATACTGGAGTGAGTTGCCACGCCCTCCTCCAGGGGATCTTCCCAGCCCAGGGATTGACCTACTCTTATTCCTGCTCTCTGCTCAGCATATGATGAACCAATAATGCATGTGTGCTGAGTCACTTCAGTTGTGTCCGACTCTTTGTTACTCTATGGACTATAGCCTGCCAGGCTTCTCTGTTCATGGGATTCTCCTGGCAACAATACTGGAGTGAGTTGCCACGCCCTCCTCCAGGGGATCTTCCCAGCCCAGGGATTGACCCCACATCTCTTATGTCTCCTGCATTGGCAGGCAGATTCTTTACCACTAGCATCACCTGGGAAGCACAGACCAATAATCAACACCCTTTATTTCATTTGCAGGCCAGGTCAACATGCACAAACTGCTCCAGGCCAACTCCAAATTTCTGATGGGTCTTTATCCAGGGGAAGTCATCCCTCTCTTTCAATTGCCTGATTCTTTAGGAGTCTTAATTATGGTAGTTAGCACATACACCCCCCACACATACCACATCCACATACATGCATATGCCAAATGCATATCACACACACACACACACACAAATATATATACCACATACACACACTGCATATCACACATACATATTCACTCATATCAAACACATACCATACAACACATCACACATGCCACTGATTAGACATACTACATGCTCACACATGCTGCACACACATACTGCACACTTCACATGCCACACACACACACACACACCACACAATTCCCACCCACTCCCAACATGGTCCATGATGAGGGGACTTCTCTCTGCTCATACAACCGGCTCCTTACTAATGGGACTGCACATGGCGTTATACCTTGAGTCTTCTCCTACCTCCTGCCCAGTTTCCCCCTGAGACTTGTATTCTTTCTAGAGAGTAGTTAATGGGGTAAAGAGTCCATCCCCTGTTTGTCTCAGCCCAGCAGCATATAAGGATGAGCTTAGCTCAGGCCACAGGCAATGCCTCTGTCTCACATTTGCTGACAGTCTGTGTTTTATGTGGAGCAGAGAGCGCTTTGGTTTGATGTGTCTCAATGCACCTCCATCTGCTTCATAAGTAGTATCTTCCTCTTTGATTCTGATATTAGATTGTCTGTCAGTGATGGTTTTCAATAACAATGAGAGTTTTCATTTTTTCCCCACATTTTTAAAGTGAGAAATGGGATGGCCGGTTGTATTGAAGACTGTTGTCCACGCAAAATCTCAAGTTGAAAGTCCATCTAGATTTTTGCATAAGAAAAGATAGACAAAATCTGTCTGGCAGCAGTATGAGAATGCATTTGGAATCCTCATTAAAGAATCAGGTATGGAATATACATTTATTTAGCAAGGTGCCAGCTGTATGAAAGAACCTTTTCTTGTTTCCCATAATATTTCTGAAACTTCTTAACAGTATATACAGACAAAATATCATTACCCAAGGATAATGTGTTATCATTTTTTTCTTAGGGCAAATCTTTTCTAGGTCACCTGCTGCTTAACATAGCTATGAACAGTCAGCATGCTAACCATCTGACTCCATTCTACTAAGTCATGAGAGAGAAAATGGATTTGCAGCAAATTATGCCAGGCATCAGCAGCTAAATAAAATGGAGAGTCCCCTCTCCTGCCCCTCCCTTGAAAGATGCAGGGGTGGGGAGGATGTTTGCTTACCAAGCATATCTGCTCTGAGGGCCTTTCTCCTCACTCTAGCCCTCTGACAACCAGCAAAATTACCTCCCCATTTTCCACTCATTGTACAAACATCCTCTTCAGTTATTAGGTATTGAGCACTTATTCACTCCTGGCATTGTCACCACATGCCACGAGCTCTGGTTAAACTTACAGAACAAACCCCATCCCCCACCACTCACTGCTCTGTGCTGACCCTGGACCCTTTCTCTCCAAGCCAGTAGGATGAGGAAAAGCATGGGATTCAAGGTCAAACAAACCTGGATTCCAATTAAGCACCTTGCATCTACTGAGCACTTTGTTGAGCACATGACTTCCCAGTGCTAAAAGAGAGGTAACTGTGTCCCCTTGACTTTGCATGTCTCATGGCATTATAAAGAGAATGTGTGTAGAATATGCATGTGAGTGAAATAAGGTCACATCTGCAGTGTGCTTGGATATTATCTCCATTTTGCAAAAGAGGAAATCTCAGAAGGATGCAGTGACTTTTCCCAAGGTTGTAAGGCCGTGAAGTGGCAGAGTTGGGTACTTTGCACTCTGTATTCATTAGGCTACAGCTGCTTCCCCTCTGGTTCCCAGATTCACAAACACAGAGGTTCAGCAAAGATACCTACAAACATGCTACTCTATTCTATAGTCATAATCATCTTAAATCTAGGAGTGTCCTTAATTATGGAAAAGCTATTTCTAACCTTTTTTGAACCTCTGAGACTTGCATGAGGTATTCAGGGACTAAGGAATGGATAATTTCAGATCAGCTCAATCCCAGAAAGCAATCCTGTAACACAGAGGTCTTCAGGTGGGGTCTAGGGACACCTGAGGTCCTTTGAAACATTTTCGGGAGGGGGGTCCTGCAAAGTCAAAACTATTTTTACAACAGTGCTGAAATGTTATTTGCTTTTTCACTTTTCTTCTTTCATGCAGTGTTTTCCAGAAGTTACATGATACGTGCCTCTGATTCTCTGACACCAACCAGGTATGCAACGATTGAACTCAGTTCTGACACTGACTGCCAGAGTTGGTATGGACATCACAGATTAAGAATTCAGTCCCACAAGACTGCCCATTTCAGACGCATACCGCAAACGGGGTGCCAGGTGACCAACACTTCTGCTCAGCTGGCTACAGATTTGAGAGTTCCTACAACCTTCCCTGCACCTTTTGACAGTTCATTAGAAGAACTCAGAAAACACAAGATAACCCTTTACTTACATCCACCAGTTTATTACAGAGCCTACAACTCAGGAAACAGGAGAGATGCCCAGGGCAGTGTGCAGTGTGCATACCTGGGTTCCATGCCCTCTTTAGGAACACGCCCTTCACCACTTTGATATGTTCACCAACCAGGGAGCTTCCCAAACCCCATTTAGGAGATTCAGTGGATGTTTCATTATATTCATTATGTCACATTAAATCATTGGTCATTGTTGATTGAACTCAATCTCCAGTCCCTCCAGAACTCAGGGGTGGAGCTGAAAGTTCCCACTTTCTAATCACAGGTTTGGTTCCTCTAGCAATCAGCTCCCATCCTGAAGCTATCTGGGCCTCCAAGAGTCACCTCATTAGTATAAACACAGGTACTGTTGGAAAGGGCTTTTTAGGAATAACAAAAAGTGCTTCTCTCACCTCTATCACTCAGGAGATTCCAGGAAGTTTAGGAACTCTGAACCAAGGTGGGACAAGGGCCCATATATTTCCTACTATGCTATACATGTATAGCTGACTGATGAAGAAACCAAGCAATCATTTTTTTGTTTTGCAAAAAATAGTTACTTTCCATAATGCATGAAATTTCTGTCTATATTTTATTATTTTATTTAAAATAAATGGATAAAATATTTTTTAATTTCTCAGTTTTATTTTCTAAAATGGTAAATATTTCTAGAGATAAATTAACTCATGTAAACACAAGA
The DNA here is from genome assembly GCA_006408675.1 of Madoqua kirkii. Taxonomy (NCBI): domain Eukaryota; kingdom Metazoa; phylum Chordata; class Mammalia; order Artiodactyla; family Bovidae; genus Madoqua; species Madoqua kirkii. The sequence continues at coordinate 18,011 of SJYC01019264.1, read as the reverse complement.
TTTTTTTGGAGCCTCAATATTATTTTAAAGTGTGTAAACTAAAATATTTAAAACTTCTGCTGTAAAATGTGATGCTTGAATAATTCCCAGCTAGATTTGCTCATCCATTGTGTTTATTCCTATGCTTATACTCCCCTAGAAGGCCACAGTGGCACATTTAGAAGGCCAGGGGATTCCAGATCCTTTAACCAAGTGGGAGGGCAGGCATTTGACATGTTTGATGGGGAAGTCCAAGTTCTCCATGCAAGATGTGTCCTGATAAAAATGTCTTTGGTTCCAAAGCCCACACTTTCTGGATGAGCACTCTGATTACTCTCTGTTCCCTGATGAATAACTGCTCAGATAATCTTTATAGACTCTGCAATCCCAGGATTTGAAAGTAATTTCTTCCTAAGATGAGACCCTGAGAACCCTATGGGGCCTCTGGGGATACATCTCATTTGGGGACATGAATCATTCAAAGCAGCCTTGGTCCAAATGGCACCTATACCATGACTGTCTCTGAGGTTTCCAGGACTCTCATTTGGATTCTTTTTCTCTTCAGCTGCTTCTCAAATCCTCAGGCTTTTCATACTCTCCTATATCTCCCCATTGTCTAACCTGCTTTCAGAAAGGAAATCTGAGAAATTCATTTATACTGAAGTATATGAAAAATGAAAGTTAGTCACTTAGTCATGTCTGACTATTTGTAACCGAATGGACTATAGCCCACCAAGCTACAGTCTGTCTGTGGGATTCTCCAGGCAATAATACTGGAGTGGGTTGCCATTCCCTTCTCCAGGGGATCTTCCCAACCCAGGGGATGAACTCTAGTCTCCTGCCTCTCCTGCACTGGCAGGAAGATTCTTTACCACTGAGCTACCTGAGAATCCCATGTGACTGATAAGTCTTGCTATATATCTTCTCCCTGGAATTTTTATATTTTAACTAAATGAATGTGTCCTGACTTATAGGATTTTAGACATTAGAATGCGATAAAATGTTCTTGGTAGTGGGGATTTTCTGATATCTAGTAAAGCACGCCAAGAAGGGCATCATCTGGTCACTTGCCCTCTAAGAGAAGCAGCTGCAGGCTCCTGGACACCCCAATCTAGGCAGAAAGCAGACAAGAACAGTGTCATGTTAGAGGGAGAGAGGGCTTCCCTGGCAGCTCAGCTGGTGAAGAATTGCCTGCAATGCAGGAGACCCCCGGTTCAGTTCCTGGGTTGTGAAGATCCCTTGGAGAAGGGATAGGCTACCCACTCCAGTATTCTTGGGCTTCCATGGTGGCTCAGATGGTAAAGAATCTGCCTGCAATGTGGGAGACACTGGTTTGATTCCCGGGTTAGAAAGACCCCTGGAAAAGGGCATGGCTAACCACGCCAGTATCCTTGCCTGGAGAATCACCATGGACAGAGAAGTCTGGAGGGCTACAGTCCTTGGAGTCGCAAAGAGTTGGACATGATTGAGTGACTAAACACACACACACACAGAGGGAGAGAAGGGAATTAGGACCCTTAAGCTGTGATGCCCTCCTCCTAGAGCAAGACCACCCGGTGCTGCTCTGTGTTCCCAGGAACTGTGTGGCAAGTGTGGAGAGGGAAGAAGTGAACTGACTTGAGCATTTCAGTGGGAAAGGGAGGAAAAGGGATGGGTAGTGATACCTGTGCAGTACTTTTAAAGGATCCGGGTTAAATCATGACATCTAACATTTGGTGTGATCACTCATCTAGAGCCAGGTATCCTGGAATGTGAAGTCAAGTGGGTGTTAGAAAGCGTCACTATGAACAAAGCTAGTGGAGGTGATGGAATTCCAGTTGAGCTACTTCAAATCCTGAAAGATGATGCTGTGAAAGTGCTGCACTCAATATGCCAGCAAATTTGGAAAACTTAGCAGTGGCCATAGGACTGGAAAAGGTCAGTTTTTATTCCAATCCCAAAGAAAGGCAAAGCCAAAGAATGCTCAAACTACTGCACAATTGCACTCATCTCACATGCTAGTAAAGTAATGCTCAAAATTCTTTGTGCTGCACTCAATATGCAAGCAAATTTGGAAAACTCAGCAGTGGCCACAGAACTGGAAAAGGTCAATTTTCTTTCTAATCCCAAAGAAAGGCAAAGCCAAAGAATGCTCAAACTACTGCACATTTGCACTCATCTCACATGCTAGTAAAGTAATGCTCAAAATTCTCCAAGCCAGGCTTCAGCAATACATGAACTGTGAACTTTCAGATGTTCAAGCTGGTTTTAGAAAAGGCAGAGGAACCAGAGATCAAGTTGCCAACATTCGAAAAAGCAAGAGAGTTCCAGAAAAACATCTATTTCTGCTTTATTGACTATGCCTAAGCCTTTGACTGTGTGGATCACAAGAAACTGTGGAAAATTCTGAAAGAGATTGGAATACCAGACCACCTGACCTGCCTCTTAAGAAACCTGTATGCAGGTTAGGAAGCAACATAAGTTAGAACTGGACATGGAACAACAGACTGGTTCCAAATAGGAAAAGAGTACGTCAAGGCTGTATATTGTCACTCTGCTTATTTAACTTATATGCAGTGTACATATCATTACCATCTATTATCTCTCATTCATATTTTCATCTACCTGCCTACTTACTAACATACCTACCTATGTATCAACTTTCTGAACAATGGACATTGTCTTTTCTCTTACTTTTCACCCTATACTTTCTGTTCTTGGGGGTTTCTCTCTTTTCTATCTCTCTTTCATCCTTTGGAATGCATTCCAAGGGTTTTACTTAGTTCTCCTACCCTTGTTAACAGCCTGGTGCCTTGCCGGAAAAGTTCCTGTGCATCTCAAACTAGATCATTCTCAGCTCTGCCTTTCCCATAGGATTTAGCCTTTTATCCTGTGTCCTGGGTAAAGATCTAGGGGAAGAGGGACAGACTTACTCTGTGTATGGTGTTCCTAGGGATCCTAACTGGTTCTACCTGCCCATACTTAGCCATTAAAAGATGGTAGAAGTTCGGCTGTTTTTTTTTTTGTTTTTTCTTATTCTATTGGGTTGGCCAAAAGTTTGTTTGGTTTTCTTCATAAGATGGCTCTAGTAGTGCTTAGCTGTCTTTAACTTCACTTGAAATAATTTTGTAAGATTGTACTGTGACAGCTGTTATATCAGGGTGCATTAAAAAAAAATCAAAATTGGTGAATTTCTGTGCAGCCATTTTAATATTGACAATGGAAGAGAAAAGCAACATTTTTGTTATGCTGTTGTTCATTATTTCAAGAAAGATAAAAATACAATAACATTTACTGTGTGAGATGGTAACTTCCTTCTCTACCTAATTTGAGAGTTTTATCATGAAAGGAAGTTGAATTTGGTCAAATACCTGTCTGCATCTATGGAGGTGGTTATTTGGCTTTTATTTTTAATTATGTTAGTGTATCACTTTTATTATTTTGTGTATTTTCAGCCATGCTTGCATCCCAGGAATATATCCCAAGGTGGATATTTGAAGGTCATGTTATAGTGGATCATGCTATGGTTTTAATGTGCTAGTGAATCTGGTTTGAAGAACTTATACCTATTCTGCTCAAAGTATTTCAAAAGATTAAAAAGAAAGAAACATTCCCAATTTTTTTTTTCTGTGAAGCCCCATCTCCATATTACTAAGATTTGGCAAAGACAGTACAAGAAAAGAAATTACAGGCCATTATCCTTGATGAATATAGGTGAAAAAAATCTTCAACAAAATATTAGCAAGCTGAATGCAACAATATACAATAGGGTCATACAACATGACCAAGTTGGATTCATCCTAGGATTACAAGGGTGGTTTAACATGTGCAAATCAACCACTGTGATACACCATATTAACAGAATAAAGGATAAAAAAAAAAACAAAACCAAACCTGATTATCTCAGTAGTTGCAGAAAAAGCATTTGGTAAAATTCAACCTTCATTCATAATAAACACGCTCACCCAAGTGGGTGTAAAGGAAACATATCTCAACATAATGATAGTGATTTACAACAAACTCACAATGTAATAGGCAATAGGGAAAAGTTGAAAGCCTTTTTGCTAAATTCAGTAACAAGACAAGGATGCCCAGTCTTACCAATTATATTCAATATAATATTGGAAGAACTCACCACAGCAATCAGACAGTAAAAAGAATACAAAGTATCCAAATTGGAGGAGAAGAGGTAAAACTGTGGTGTTTGTAGATAACACAGGTTGCTGTTCACTTGTTCTGCATTGTCAGAATCTTTGTGACCTATGGACTGCAGCATGCTTCCCTGGCCTTCACCATCTTCCTGAGTTTGCTCAAACTCCTGTCCATTGAATCGGTGATGCCATCCATCACCTCTGTCCTCTGTGGCCCCTTCTCCTCCTGCCTTCAATCTTTCCCCAAATCAAGGTCTTTTCCAGTGAGTCGGCTCTTCACTTCAGGTGGCCAAAGTATTGGAGCATCAGCTTCAGCATAAGTCCTTCCAAAGAGTATTCAGGGTTGATTTCCTTTAGGATTGACTGGTTTGATTTTCTTCCAGTCCAAGAGACTCCCAAAAGTCTTCTCCAGTACTTTTCCTGATCCAGTGTAATTCGTGTGCTGACCTCATGACAGAGGAGCTTCTTTCATTTTCATGTAACAGTTGAGGATATTGGAGCAGAAGGAAGTCAAGTAACCACCTTGTAAGATATCCCAGCAGAAAACAGGTGAGCCAAGATTTGAACCAGAAATTCTGCAACCTGCTGTCAACAGATATGCTCATTTGCTCTTCTCAGATAAGGGTTAATGTAGGGAGATAGCGTTTTGTGGCAATAATCAACTTTGCCAATAATCAGGTAAGGTGCCTACAGTGTTGGGAGCCACATTAGGCATTACTGACAAAATGGAGTCACAGCCCCAGCCCCCTCTCCTCGTTACACAGGCACGGACCTGGGATGAAGGAGTTAGGCCTTGTAATTCTGACTTGTTTTCTCTTCTCCTCGGCCGAGTTGACTGAAAAGGAATATTAGGGTGCTTATTGTTCTTGAGAGGAGCATGAGAAGACACAAAGCCTTCTGCAGCTGTGGTCAGAGAATAATTCATAAAGTTAATCACTGACATTTGTTTAAGGACTTTTACAAAAGAGTCTTCCAGGATGAGCACAGAGACCGCAGCTTGAGGCCATGGGTGGGATTGCTATCTGAAGCCTATTTGTGAGGAAAATGTTTATGGCAAAGGAGTTTACTGAATTTAAGGCTTAGAAATGATTAAAATAGTTAGAAGTTAAAGATTTAAGGAGTGTTATAAAGTTAGCATATTTTACTATAGCTTATAGAAGTCAGGAATTTTTAGAGACACTATAGCTAGAAGCCTTTTTAAGAGATAGTGAGCTCAGGATGTTAGAGGCAAACAGGACTTAGGAAGATAAGTAGTAAACTGAGAAATATAGCATGAGTTATAGTATGATCACAAGTTAACTATAGGACACATTAGAGGAAGTAGATAATAGATGGCAAGGCTGATTCTGAGAGAATCACTGAAGCAGGAACTCTGTTTGAAGAGCAACAATGATTTATGGACATAATAAATCTGGATGAGGGGGAACTGAAAATGTCAAACCTCTGACCTAATGCTTTTGTAAAAGTATAAAAGAAAATCTTGAAATAAATAGGCAGTCCAAGAAACCCGAGAGGCTGCCTCATTTTTCTCGCCAGCACCGTCCATCTCTTCAGGTTGATTCCCTGGCTACTGGAGCTGGACTCCAGTGCTACAGCGTGTGTTGTTTGCCATCATTTTATATGTTGGTAAATATCATACAATCGCTTGTTTCCTCTTTGGTGGATAAACGGCAATGCTTTCGTATAATCATCTCATGGTTCAAGTAACAATACTCTCCACTGATAGAATTTAGAGCACGGTCTTCAGTCTAAAGTACATTCTCTGCTGAATGAGGACTGAAGCACGTGTTGTATTGTGCTGTGCTTAGTTGCTCAGTCATATCCGATTCTTTGCGACCCCATGGACTGTAGACTGCCAGGTTCCTCTGTCCATGGCGATTCTCTAGGCAAGAACACTGGAATAGGTTGCCATGCCCTCCTCCGGGGTATCTTCCCAACCCAGGAATTGAACTGGGGTCTCCTGCATTGTGGGGGATTCTTTACCAGCTGAGCTACCAGGGAATCCAGAAGCATGTGCTACTCATTTGTAAACTAACACCTGAACAGCTCAATCCTGAATGCAATTTACCCACATCTAGCACCTCAGCTCTGGAGGCCACCCATACCATGCCTCCTTCTCCAGGTTTTCTCCCTCATTCTGACTGTGGCTTCACTCAACTTTCTCTTGGAGGTATATTCTAGGATTGCTTCCACTAATGCCACTCCAAGCTGAGTAACAAGATTTCCCACACAGTGCTGCCCCTACCAGTGGTCTTCTCACGTGGCTGCTCCAGCATCAGGGCCCTGCTGGGGCTACAAAGATGAGCCCACCAAAGCTCTGGAGTAACAGTGTAGATGAGGCTACCTGCAGTAACAGATGACCTCCAAGCACAGAGTCATTCAGGCAGCTTTGCTTTAAAGACCCTGCTGTGTCAACACAGCCTCCACACTCACTACTGAAAGTGGGAGACAGACAGGGTAATCTTAAGGGGACATTTTCATGACTTCAGCTTGGAGGTGACACAGTCACTTCTGCTCACATTTCACTGAATTGAGCAAATTATAATACATGACCCCATCCTGAGGGAAGAGTTATTTCTGCTACACATTTAAGATAAGGTCACACGGAATATTCTATAAGGCTGACTGGCAACTCCTTGGTAGAGGCTCCAATAATTTTCTGACTCCTTTAAATGCTTCATGACATGAGCTACTTGTAACCCACTTGTGCTGGACTGGCTGTCAAAAGTGGGATTTTCTTGGGAGAAGGACTTTCTGGACTCACATTCCCATGTGCTTATCCCATGAGAAATGTTGGCTTGGGACAGCATTGCTTTTACATGTTTGTGCTTCTTGATTTTATGAAAGTAGATATTCTTTCTTCGCTGTCTTTCCAGCAGTCTGAATTATGAGGCCGTCATATGCCTCTGCTCTATTCTGAAGCATCAGCCAGGCAGAGAGGGACTTGCCACAACCGTGATAGCCAGGCTCCTCTCATTCGTTTCCCCCATCAGTTTTCCTCAATTAATCTTCCTCCACACAGAGGAAGCACAATGAGACTTGTCACTTGTGTTCATCTGTACAGACATCTCTGCTGTGAATTGTGCTGTACATTTTCTACGAACATGCAAGTGGTCTTACATCCTTCAGACAATGGTATGTCCTTGTTCATTTGGCCCCTGGTCTCTGTGGCACTTCTTGATGCATGGTTAGAGTCACTGGCTAGCCTACCTCCCATCTAGTCCCATCCCCAGCTCTGCTTTACTCCTGAGGCTGGTCAGAACAGCTGACTGGATCTTGGATGAGGGACAACCCTGAGGAGCCCCACTTAGTCAGTTTTGGAGCTCATGTGCCAGTTAAGAGGCACCTACTTCTCGGAGTTCATCTTCCAAGGAACCTATCACCTGTGGAAATTCTGAGGCGGTGGTGTGGGTGCTGTAATATGCAGAGGTCCTTCTATGGGAGGAGTTTTATGACCATTTCTGAAGGCGCCATTGGATTGAATCCATTTCTATTAGGCCTTTACACCAGGATTTCCACAACTGCAGCCAAGCATTGAGACATAGTCCAATTCCAGCAGTATTATCACTAGTCTCTTAAGAATCCACTCCTACTAAGAACCATGTTTCATGTTGCTCTCGCTCTTGTGTGGTTGTGTCTTGAATCCTGACTGGTTCTGTGGCCCGTACCTGAGCAATGAAATGTGGCTGAAATGAGACATCGAAGCCTGGGTGATAGGAATCCTTCCAGCTTCTACCTGGTGCTCATGGAACCCAGCTGCCACCCTCCAAGGAAGCTCTGAAAACACCCTTGTGAAGAGGAGGTGAAGATACTGTCTTACAGTCCTTGATAAGCTCCCAGTGGTCCATCTGCATCAACATGTCAGTCACACCAATCAAGACATTCCTAGCTGAGTCCCAGACTTTATGGAGTCCACACTGTGGATCTTGTTGTGTCATGCTTGATTTCTTGACTGTCAGAAACATGAGGGATGTTTTAAGTCACTATCATTTGGTATTATTTGCCACCTAGGAATCAATGACAGAATTGAGGACCCTTGTTTATGTGAGTCATGTCCTTTGGCGTGTCCAGTGGGTTTGGTGACTGGTGTGTGGTGCACAGTGGGGTTGAGATCCCATTTCCCGAGGCTCTCATATCTGGAGAGACCTGGAACAAGGCCTGGGAGAGAGGATTGGCTTCCCAGCCAGTGGGGAAATTTTTCATTTCCCAGTCACAGATGCTGCAGTCTCCTCAGTTCCCAGAGTCATTCAGTGAGCCCAGTTCTGTGCACTAGTCCTGAAGCCTTGACTTCCTCAGAGGTGTGAAAACACAGCACCTCCAATTTTGCATCTTTGTTCTTCGTATATTCTGCAGAGCTCCCCAGGTAGCTCAGTGGTAAAGAAACCCCCTGCCAATGTGGGAGACCTGGGTTTGATCCCTGGGTTAGGAAGCTCTCCTGAAGAAGGAAACAACAACCCACTCTAGTATTCTTGCCTGGAAAATCCCATGGCAGAGGAGCCTGGTAGGCTATAGTCCATGCCATTGCAAAGAATCAGACGTGACTGAGCAACTAAAAACAACAATAATAACAGACATTCCATAGGACTTCGGCTCCCATAGTCTTCCAGTCTAAGGATTTTCCCTTTATTTCTGGCACCTGAAAGTTTCATCTTCTGCCTTTAAGGTAAGTTAGTAGTTTTTAAAAATATATCTTTTTTCTTCCATAAGTTTTAATTTGGAGTGGGGGTAAAGGTGGGTTACAAAGGAGGAATACCAGAGGTTGCTCCATCTGATGTTTTAATCTCACTTCCTTATCTTCTTTCTAGAATATTTTTGGGCATTTGCTCCCTATATCATAGGACTGTGTTAGCAAAACTGTGAATGTGCTAGCTCTTTTAAAAGATGTAAATTCATTCAGAAAAGTGAAACTATATCCTTGGTTTCTAGATGATTAAATTCATGGTTGTATTCTACTGATCCACTAGGATGGTTCTGACAACTGAAATTCTGTTTCCTGTGGGGACCAGTGATGGTAGTTACTGATTAAGGAGGTACCTTTCTTGCCCAGTCTGGTCTTCTTTTTAACAGCCACCAAAGAGCTGTGTCCTTAAGATCATGACCACTCACAATTCATCTCTGCTACAGATAACAGCTAATGGAGTCAGGCTGCTCATATGGATATGCTCCTAGATAATGTAGAGGATTTCCCCCACCTCATTTATATTTTAATAAAACTAGCAGATAGGACTTCAAGCTGTAACATTCAGTAAAAGAATTATTATACTGAAATGTGGTCCTTTGACAGACGCTCAAATGAGTATAAGGCTATCAGGAAGAAAAAATAATTATCAATCAGTCAGTTCAGTCGCTCAGTCGTGTCTGACTCCATGCAATCCCATGAACTGCAGCATGCTAGGCCTCCCTGTCCATCACCAACTCCCGGAGTTTAGTCAAACTCTTCAAGTTGGTGATTCCATCCAGCCATCTCATCCTCTGTCGTCCCCTTCTCCTCCTGCCCCCAATCCCTCCTAGCATCTGGGCCTTTTCCAATGAGTCAGCTCTTTGCATGAGGTGGCCAAAGTACTAGAGTTTCAGCTTTAGCATCAGTCCTTCCAATGAACACCCAAGACTGATCTCCTTTACAATGGACTGGTTGAATCTCCTTGCAGTCCAAGGGACTCTCAAGAGTCTTCTCCAACACCACAGTTCAAAAGCATGGAAACAGAACTTAGATGATTACATAAGTTCTTTGAGAAGTGAATAAAGGACCCAATCAACACTAATTAATTCTCCTTCTTATATCCATATGCTGTCTTCTGGCTTATACACTTAAAAACATCTCTGGTTCAATTGTACCTCTGCTCAAAGACTTCAGTGATGACCCAGTGCCTTAATTTATTTCACTCTAACTTCTAGAGCTGGTCTTGAGTCTCAGATGCTTCTGCAATCTGGTCTCAACCTACTCTTAGAACAGTGATACTTAAACTTGGGTGCATTTTTGAATCACTGGAGAGATTTATAAATCATGGGTGCCTTCTCACATATACAACATTATAATGAACATGCATGCTAATTATATCAATATCTATATGCTATCATACCCATCAACCAACTTCACTGATGGAGTTGAATTTTGAAGAGATTGTTTTAGCTACAGGGTGAAACAAGACATTATAAGACAGCAGAAAAAATACGGCAAGGAATGTAAGTAAAAAAGTAGATTGGAGAAGTTGGAGGGTTTCAGAGGGGTATTCTTGGCCTCAGACAATTAATTAAATTAGCGTTACTTAAATATATACAACATGTTAGAACTCCAGTGGTTCTGAGTGAAAGGAGAAAAAGGATGTATAAAAGCTATGAAACAAAACACTCACCTTGACCTTGGGTACACAGTACAGCGGGTTAGATAATATAAACAAGCAGTTGTAACTGAAGTGGCATAAAGAACGACACAAAAATTATAATGGGGAAATAGAGGTCAGATCATGCAGCAAATGCTTGTGGAAAAATTAATAATAATACTGAGGTGTGGGTCCCACCCCAGAGGTGCTGATTTAACTGGCCAGGATAGAACTAGGCATCAGTGCTTTTGCAAAGTCCCCATTAACGGAATGTTCAGCCAGTGACAAAGAGTGTGCTATATAGTCATATCCACACTTCTGGGCTGCTGTGGGACAATGGAAGCAACACTGCCAAGAAGCCTGGGCTCAAGTCTCAGATTTCCTGAGAAAAAAGCTAACATTTCTTGAGCAGGATCTGTGTTTGGCATTTCATGGACACCTTCTCAGTGTTTCTCAACCCTGACTGCATATTAAAATCATCTGAGAACTTTGAAAAGCTACTAATACCTTGGTTTGAAGCCAGATCAATGAAATCAAAACTGTGGTATGAATCAGGACATGATTTTTTTTCCTTTTGTAAATGGTCTTGCAGTTGACTATCTGTAGGATGTTGAGAACCACTAGTTTTGGAGTCCATGAGGTGATTCTAGTGCATATATTTTTAAACCTACTCACTCTCCTATGGAGTTCCTATTCCCTAGCCAAGCAAGCCTATTTGCCATACCCTGAAAATACGACTAAGAAGACCCACATGCCAAGGAGAGCTTCTCAGTTATCCAGCATTAGGCCAGAGGACTTACTTTCAAGCTTCTAATTAGTCTTTGAGGCTCCAATCTAGGAAGTACAAAGGGCACATTAGTCACTAATAGGTAATTCACAGTGGTTTTCTCTCCTCTCTCTAAAGGCAGGCCATTGTATATTTTGTTTAAGGATCTTGAGGAGAGGGCCAAAATAACTAAGAATAGTTCTTTCCACACAAACTCAATAAAATTTTCAGATTTGGTCAGAAAATAGCCTTTCTAGGTATTTCAAGTAGGAAAGGTTTTAGATACAGGGAATGAGACTTAAGAGGGCTCGGGGAAGTTTTGGCTTGCATTCATTAAGCCAAAAAGCACCTGAGTAGCTACAAAGCTAGTACAGATGATCTTAGTTTCCCTTGGCACCAAAGCAGGCAGTTTACAGGAGCTCACCAAGACTCGGCAAACTTCAAGAATCTTTGGAAACACCAGGAAACTTTTTAAGAACTTGCTTAGAAGCTACTGCTGATAATCTCCCATTTGACTTCTTATGTTTTTGCAGAACTGCCACTGGAGAAAGTGGTTTCCCTTTCTCAGTTCTCTTTCAGATCTCATGTCTGTACCCCTCAGTGGAAGAATGTGATCTGGAAGCAAATGGGAAAAACAATTCTGGGAAATGAAGTCTTCTCCCCTGTGTGGCAAAGCAAAATCTGGAGAGAGGGAGAGATGACATGGAATTAACAACAGACAATCTGGCAAGATGAACTCAAGGTAAGTCAAGACAAGCTTATTTGGGGGAAGACTTAGAGGAGAAAAAATGCAAATAGATAAAAGGGAAAGATCAAGAAAACATTTTTCTTGAAAGCAGAGGTATGTAGCCAGCAGGAAGGTACCTCTGTGTGCTTGCCCTGGCAAGGCTCACAGAATGACTTTGTTGTGGCGAATTTGCCAATGTCTATTGTTTAGTCCTTAGTATAGCAGGTCTACACATTAGGCTTCCAATCTGCAGTCATCTCCGCCAGACCCCACAGTTCTCTGATAACAGTCTCTCTGAGAGACTTAAGTAGTCATTAGAAGGTAGTTTCATGATCATATAATCAGAACAAGAATTAGTGGCTGGTCTTGGAGACCCCTTCAAACCCTCCTAGACAAGTGTGTGTTTAATATCTGCACCCACATACACTTCTGTTCCACAAGGCCTGGGGCACTATTTTGTTCACCACACAGTCCCTGGCACCTAACATGAGCCTGATGCATGGTAGCTGTTCCATGAACTTTGATTGATTGAATGGATATATAATTGTGGTGACACCTGAGAACATATCCTTGATTCAAAGGACAGAACACCATGCTAGTGACCTGATTTAACATGTCTCTCTTTTGACCAGTAGTACATACCTAGTTCTATAGTTTCTCTCTTTGTATTAAAATATTTCAGATTGTCAGTCTCTTTAAATCTATATATCTGTATGAATATATGTGATATGATATGATATGTGATATATAGACAAATAGATATAATATATATATGTATTGTTTAACTTATATGCAGAGTACATCATGAGAAACGATGGAATGGAAGAAACACAAGCTGGAATCAAGATTGCCAGGAGAAATACCAATATCCTCAGATATGCAGATGACACCACCCTTATGGCAGAAAGTGAAGAGAAATTAAAAAGCCTCTTGATGAAAGTAAAAGAGAAGAGTGAAAAAGTTGGCTTAAAGCTCAGCATTCAGAAAACGAAGATCTAAACTCCAGTACTTTTGCCACCTCATGCGAAGAGTTGACTCATTGGAAAAGACTCTGATGCTGGGAGGGAATGGGGGCCAGGAAGAGAAGGGGACAACCGAGGATGAGATGGCTGGATGGCATCACCGACTCGATGGATAAGAGTTTGGGTGAACTCCAGGTGTTGGTGATGGACAGGGAGGCCTGGCTTGCTGCAGTTCATGGTGTCGCAAAGAGTCAGAAGTAAGTAAGTAAGAAGCTTACTCCTTGGAAGAAAAGTTATGACCAACCTAGACAGCATATTGAAGAGCAGAGATATTACTTTGCTAACAAAGACCCATCTAGTCAAGGCTATGGTTTTTCCTGTGGTCATGTATGGATGTGAGAGTTGGACTGTGAAGAAGGCTGAGCGCCAAAGAACTGATGCTTTTGAAGTGTGGTGTTGGAAAAGACTCTTGAGAGTCCCTTGGACTACAAGGAGATCCAACCAGTCCATTCTGAAGGAGATCAACCCTGGGATTTCTTTGGAAGGAACGATGCTAAAGCTGAAACTCCAGTCCTTTGGCCATCTCATGCGAAGAGTTGACTCATTGGAAAAGACTCTGATGCTGGGAGGAATTTGGGGACAGGAGGAGAAGGGGACGACTGAGGATGAGATGGCTGGATGGCATCACTGACGCGATGGACATGAGTCTGAGTGACCTCTGGGAGATGGTGATGGACAGGGAGGCCTGGCATGCTGCAATTCATGGAGTTGCAAAGAGTCGGACACGACTGAGCGACTGAACTGAACTGAACTGATAACATATAGTATAATGTATCTTCATGCATTATAAACTATATTTCTGTGTATAGTAGAATATAACAATGACTATGCAGATTATATTATATAATTTATGTATATATTATATATAGTTGCATATATAATATAATGCATATATCTAATATTATTGCATAGTAATAATAGTATTATTACATAGTATTATTACATATTATATTATCATATTACACATTTAGGGGATTGCATACCACTGAATAAACTATAGCAAAGTAACTATTTCAGTGGGTCTAGAAGACTCCGCCTTTTCCCATTGTGGACTGGTTATATAAATTTAACTTTTAAAAGGAAACCTTATTTCCCTCTGTTTCATGTCTGGGGCTTGGGGCTTTGTGAATGCCCATCGGGATTTCCTACATGCAGATGCCGAGATGCTCTACTAAAGGCATGCTCCTAACCTGCGCTCTTCCAGCACAACCTGGGCAGGTGTCTTCCAGAAAGTTCCATGTTCCCTTCCGTAGCTTGCCTTCCCTGCACTGACCTGCAGGCAGATGAGACCAAGCTCCTCAATGTCCCATTAATTAATTCATGGATTGATGATTGATGGAGGACGATCAAAACTTCAACTCTAGATTGTTAAACTACTGCTGCTGCTGCTAAGTCACTTCAGTTGTATCCGACTCTCTGTGACCCCATAGACAGCAACCCACCAGGGTCGGCTGTCCCTGGGATTTTCCAGGCAAGAACGCTGGAGTGGGTTGCCATTTCCTTCTTCAATGAATGAAAGTGAAAAGTGAAAGTGAAGTTGCTTAGTTGTGTCTGACCCTCAGTGACCCCATGGACTGCAGCCTACCAGGCTCCTTTGTCCATGGGATTTTCCAGGCAGGAGTACCGGAGTAGGCTGCCATTGTCTTTTCCAGATTGTTAAGCTAGGCTGACTAATAATTTTCTGAAGAGCAGGTATGGTGAAGAGTATTCTTTCCCACTTTCCTGGCTTTGCTTATGCTATGCTCTTTGTATGGAGTTCTGTGAGTTCCTCCTGCTACCCACTGCCTAATTCAGTTAATTCTGTCTACTTTTCTGGGAGAGGTTCATGATGTTCCAAGAAGCCTTCCTAAACAACTCTGTCCTATTTTGTTCTCTTATTCTAATAAACTATGTACATTTGGCTACACTAGTCAGTCATTTTAGTGCTAATAATTGATGTATTCCATTATACTTTTCCTGAATTCCTTCAACTTTGTATGTGATAATAAATTCTTGAGATAGAGGAATATGTCATATGTTGGGGAGTGTGAGTATGCATTTCTCCACAGTGCTTAGCAGAGTGTTAGGACCTATAAATATTTTATGTCCAGTTTTCATTTATTCATTTGTTCATCCTTGAACAAATATGTATCAAATGACTGATGCTGAAGCTGAAGCTCCAATATTTTGGCCACCTGATGGGAAGAACTGACTCATTGGAAAAGACCCTGATGTTGGGAAAGACTGAAGGCAGGAGGAGAAGGGGATGATAGAGGATGAGATGGTTGGATGGTATCACTGACTCAATGGAAATGAGTTTGAGCAAGCTCTGAGAGTTGGTGATGGACAAGGAAGCCGGGTATGCTGCAGTCCATGGGGTCACAAAAAATTGGACACAACTGAATGACAGAACTGAGTTGAAACTGATCAGATGACTACTCTGTTTCTAGTTCCTTTTCTGAGTTCTTATAGAACATAAATCTTTGCCCTATATTTCAGGGAGTATACAATAAATAATAAACTCAATACATAAGGAAATTATAGTATAGTAGAATCTAAAAACTGCTGTGCAAAAAAAGTAAAAATAGAACAGTGTAAAGGAAGTCTCAGGAATCCTGGTATTTAGGGCTGGTTTGTTGTTATTGTTCGGTTGCCAAGTCATGTCTGACTCTTTGCGACCCCATGGACTGCAGCATGCCAGGCTTCCCTCACAATCTCCCAGAGTTTGCCCAAGTTCATGTCCACTGAATTGGTGATGTCATCGAACCATCTTGTTCTCTGTTACTCCTTTCTTCTGCCTTCAACGTAGGGCTGATGGATTGTGTTAATTAGAAGCCCACAAGAAACTGGTATTAGAGGAAAGATTTGAAGAACATGAGGGAGTGAGCCATGCAGACATCTGGGGAAAGAGCTCTGTAAGCTGAAGGTATAGCATAGGCAAGGGCCCTGAGGTAGGATTGTGTGGGGCATTTTTCAAGAATAACAAGGGGTCATTTGTGCTGGAGCAGAGTGAATGAGGGAGATAGCAGTAGAAAAAGCCAGAGAGGTAATGTTACCTTAAAGGCCTTTGTAAAGCATTTTGGATTTTACTGCTGCTGCTAAGTCACTTGTCATGTCCGACTCTATGTGACCCCCATAGACGGCAGCCCACCAGGCTCCTCCCTCCATGGGATTTTCCAGGCAAGAGTACTGGAGTCGGGTGCCATTGCCTTCTCCTTTTGGATTTTGCTCCTGGTAAAAATGGAAATCGTAGGAGGGATGTGAACGAAAGCATTCCTGATCTGATTTTTATTTCAAAAGGACCTTTCAAGCTTGCAAAGTCAAGAGTATTCCAGAGACCAGGAAACTTTCTCTTTAAAGGGTCAGACAGTAAATACTTCAGGCTTTGTGGTCATACAATCTGTCAAATCTGTTCATTTCTGTACCATTTTAGCACATAAGTAGCCGTAGACAATATATAGACCAATGGACTGTGTTGTAATAAAACTTTGTTTACAAAAACAAATGGTTGACAGAGTTTGACTTATAAAGTGTAGTTTGCCACCCTTGGCATGAACTAAAAGGAGACAGCTATAGAAACAGGAAGACCTATCGGGAGGCTATTGAAGTAATCTCTACAGGAGATGATGAATGCTCAGAACAGAGTGGAAGCGATAGAGATGGCAAGAAGTGGTTGAATTATAAGCGTTTCCCAGGTGGCTAAGTGGTAAAGAATATGCCAATGTAGGAGACAAAAGAGACACTGTTTTGATCCCTGGGTCAGAAATATCCCCTGGACGAGGAAATGGCACCCCATTCCAATATTCTTGCCTGGAAAATCCCATGGTCAGAGGAGCCTGGAGGGTTACAGTCCATGTGGTTGCAGAGAGTCAGATACGGCTGAAAACACACATACACACACACACACACACACACACACACACACACACAGTTATATATTACAGTAGATGATTTTCTGATGAATCGGATGTGTGGTGTAAGAAAAAGAAAGATGTCTAGGATGACTTCTTATTTGTTCTAAGCGACTGCAAAGATGTGCTGGCATCAACTGAGGCGTGGAAAGCAGTGCATGGAGAAGAGCATTTAGATATGTCAGGTAAGTGGCTGGCAATACAAGTCAGAGCACTGGGAACTGGATAGGCCCAAAAAGTATGCTACAAAGACTCATTTTAAATCCAAGTATTGATTGCTTAAATTTTGAGACAATAACCCAATTGTATGTAAAGCTAGGGAATTCAGAAGCATTCAATGAAATTATTATGGAGGAAAAAGTTAATCATAGATCATGTCCAGTCTTTGTCTGTGTAACAATGATTACACTGTTACTGCTCAAGAAACAATAAGCCAAAGAAAGTTGAATTAAAAGTCACTGAAAGTTGTAAAACTTCCATTAATTATTAAAATTAGAGACAGGCAACAATTCTTAATGTTAAAATCTTTGGCTGAGTTCATGTAGAATGGAGCCAATAATATCTGAGCCAAAGACAGGTTTGCACAGGGCAGAGCTGCAGTGCCTGTCTGTACACTAAGTCACTCTGCTCTGGGGATCCTCAATGCATGGCCCCTTGAACAGATGCTTGGTGACTCAAGCCCCTTTAGGAGAAAATGACTACCTGCAACTCCAGGTTCCTGGTTCTTAGTTCTTACACTGTGGAGTTACTATGGGGGAGGGCATTCAAAGACTTTCCCAGGACACTTACCCTCTCTGAGCCTGGTTATCCTCATCTGGAAAATGGAAATATTTATCTCACAAGGCTGGTATAATGTTGAAAGAAATATTTTTAGACATCCTGAAGGTTTATGTTCACACTCAGCCTTCTATTTGAATATCAGGGAAACAAATACAATGGCAGTTCATTTGATCTAAGTACTCCTAATTTGAGTGGAATAGGCTAACTTATGAGTTCATGAATTTTATTTTGCCAGGCAATGTTTTAATGTTTTTAATCTTCAAAGATATTCAGAAGGCTCCCAACTCTAGGACAGAGATATATTCTGCCTACTGTGATTCCAGGCATTAACCACCCAGAGTCCTAGTCCTGAGAAAAAGAATCTTCTGCTCCAAATAGAAGTTCCTGAGTGTTAGAG
>SJYC01019261.1:0-42314 GCA_006408675.1 Madoqua kirkii | reverse complement strand
GAAGGCAGGAGGAGAAGGGGACGACAGAGGATGAGATAGCTGGATGGCATCACCGACTAAATGGATATGAGTTTGAGTTCAGTCCGGGAGTTGGTGATGGACAGGGAGGCCTGGCGTGCTGCGATTCATGGGGTCACAAAGAGTCGGACATGACTGACCAACTGAACTGAACCAGAAATCAGCAGGAAGGAAGGTTTGGGGAATGCAGGTCAGAGAGGTCTGCCTCCTAGGGTACTGAGAATGGATGAGGGCAGAGAATGGAAGCAAAAGGGGGGTAATCAGCATATCATATACCTAGTCCCTGATTCTTCATAGGGACCAGGTAAGTGGCAGTTATATATTGTTGTTCAGATGACATGAATACACTTAAGACCAGATTTGTAAATAAAGCAGTCATGCCTTATGAGTACTGACAAAATTTACCACTTTCCAAGAGGCCCTTCGGACAACAGATAAAAGCCAGAGTTTAGAGCAAGAGAAAGGAAGTCTGAGATCTTGTGCTGCTGCTGCTAAGTTGCATCAGTCGTGTCTGACTCTGTGCAACCCCATAGACGGCAGCCCACCAGGTTCCCCCATCCCTGGGATTCTCCAGCCAAGAACACTGGAGTGGGTTGCCATTTCCTTCTCCAATGCATGAAAGTGGAAAGTGAAAATTGAAAGTGAAGTTGCTCAGTCGTGTCTGACTTCGCGACCCCATGGACTGCAGCCCACCAGGCTCCTCTGTCCATGGGATTCTCTAGGCAAGAGTACTGGAGTAGGGTGCCATCGCCTTCTCCGAGATCTTGTGCTAGTATTCAGCTGTCTACTAGCTGTATGACTTTGGGCACGTGAGGGCAACCTCTCTGAATCTCAGCTTCCTTCTCTACAGAATGGAAATAACATTGTTTTTAGGGGTAAATGTAACCAATTCAGTAGAAGAATTTTGTATCATTCTATACAAGTCTATAAAAAGAACTCATCTTATTACATGTAAAACTTTCTATCACATGTGCAAAATTGAAATCATAATCAGATTATTCTGTAAATACCTGTGCGTATTTTTGTTAAGATGCTCTGGAAATAGAAAAATATAAATTCTATTTACATATTCACTTATTCCCTGATTCTTCAAAAGTATCTTTTGGGGCTGGCAAGTAGTTAGAGATTGTGGTTTTAGAGAGAGATGAGATTTGATTTGAAATTAGATCACCTCTCTTTTCTAAGATTAATGAGGGAATTGCTTAGCTTTGGAGATTATTACTATGGTTATTTGATATAAGTTATAGGCTGATAGATTTGAACTTACTATTAGAGATAACTTTCTAGGCAGTAGAATTGATTAACTATGCAGTAATACTTTGGCCAGCTGATGTGAAGAGCTGACTCATTGGAAAAGACCCTGATGCTGGGAAAGATTGAAGGCCAAAGGAGGAAGGGGCAGCAGAGGATGAGATGGTTAAATAGCATCACCAACTCAATGGACATGAATCTGAGCAAAATCTGGGAGATAGTAAAGGACAGGGGCACCTAGCATACTGCAAAGAGTAGGTTTCAAAGAGTAGGACGCCAACTTAGCAATTGAACAAAAATGAACTGTTAATATTAAAGAAGACTTTGATGAGTTTTATTCACTGTAAAAATGCAAATAGTGCAGAACGGCACAAAGAAGAAAGTAAAGTTTCAAATCTCAATAGCTTGAGATTTAAAACATCTTAAACATCCTCTTACAGTCTCTTAATTATACTGTACATGCTGTTGTATAATGATTTTTTATTAAAATATTTGTAGAGTATTGGACATTTTTGCATGCCAATAAATATATTAATGCTCTCATTTTTAAGGGTTGTATAGTATAGTCCACTGTGTTCATACTCACTGGGTAGGGGTAAAAAAAGATGCTTATTTAAAAAGAATAACAGTATTGTCATGAAATATCATTTCAATTCTAAGATTCAAGTATCTCTAATAGTAGTAGTGTAAGAAAGTCAGTGAGGTTTTTTTGTGGTTTCTTCTCTCGCAACAGTGTTAGTGTGGATACCAATGCTTAAATGGCAGCTTACTTTCTCTTGCAAGTTTAGACTAAAGAGGAGTTACTTGTTCTCTAACTTTGAACCAAACCGTCTTCCTAATGGGTGACAGTATGGGAGAGCAGAGGCAGCCGCAATTAAACAGCTCTGTACAGTGCCCAATTCCCAAGTGGGTCAGTGCTACAGAAAGCACCTAAGATGCGGGTTTGATCCCTGCATCGGGAACATCCCCTGGAGAAGGAAATGGCAACCCACTCCAGTATTGTTGCCTGGAAAATCCCATGGACAGAGGAACCTGGCAGGCTACAGTCCATGATGTCACAGAGCTGGACAGGAATACATATGTATAGTTTCCAGGGTGTGCAATTTTAAAGATTCTCTCTCTGGTAGGATATGTTAGTGAATACTAAGAGACTTGCATGGATTAGAAAATCGATGAAAATGTTTAGTACAAGCACTTTCTACCTCCTTGACAAATAATTAGAAGGGCTCTTGATCTTATTATTATAGAAATACCCTATGCAGTTTTGCTTATTAACCAGTAGAGATGATCTCC
The DNA here is from genome assembly GCA_006408675.1 of Madoqua kirkii. Taxonomy (NCBI): domain Eukaryota; kingdom Metazoa; phylum Chordata; class Mammalia; order Artiodactyla; family Bovidae; genus Madoqua; species Madoqua kirkii. The sequence continues at coordinate 39,752 of SJYC01019261.1, read as the reverse complement.
AACTTGTATAAGAGTTGCTCAGTTACTATGTTTATCTGGTAAGCCTCACTTGGGGAGACCATTCCTAGATTATGTATATTTTGGTTGCAAAATATCTTTGGACATTAACTTTTCTCTAGTGTCTTGGCCTCCTCCTGAGAATGTGTCAATTGTATAGAAATGATCTGTTTGTCTTTATTTGACAGTCACATTTGTTACAGTTCCCTTTGTTTGGTATGTCACACTGTTCCTCATTAAGAAATATTGGGAAATGCACCTTAGATACACAGATGTATCTTTGTGTACATCCTGAAAGTCAGACTGACCCCTGTTTTCACTGCAGGTTTTTGAGATGGATATTTCTAAACAGTTACATGCCTATGAGGTGGAGTATCACGTGCTACAGGATGAACTCCAAGAATCTTCCTATGCTTGCGAGGAGAGTGAGCCCATGGAGAAGCTGGAGAGGGCCAACAGCCAACTGAAAAGACAAAACATGGACCTTCTAGAAAAATTACAGGTAAAGAGATGACAATTTGACCATAAAAGCTGTTGAGTGCCTCCTCTCCTGCATAGAACCATCCCAGGAAGGATAGAGCTGTGGTGTCGATGGAGCCGCTGCTGACTGTTGACCTGTGTATCAGATTGTGTCCAGCATACAAATGTGCATGCTGATTTAAGTGTCATTTGGGAGAGAAAATCTCTCACAAAATAATTGAATGGCAGTTCAGAGCAGAATCTAATGCAAAACTTACTGGGTATTGCACGTGTTTGGTTTAAGTTCAAGTTGGGAGGGACTGACTAGAGGAAACTGGGAAAGCTCTGGGGGTCTTGGGGGCTTGAGCTGGACTCTAAAGGCTTGGTGGGAGGAATGAGTGCGGAGGGGGGAGTGTTGAAAGCTGGATGATATGGCAGAACTTAGTGAAGTCGCTCAGTCGTGTCTGACTCTGTGACCCAATGGACTGTAGCCTACCAGGCTTCAGGGGATCTTCCCAGCCCAAGAATTGAACCCTGGTCTTCCACATTGTAGGCAGATGCTTTACCCACTAGGCCACCAAGGCGGCCCCAGTTAGGCAGAACTTAGAGGAAACTTATATCCGTTTAAGATTTACACTGGGGAGAAGTGGGGTAAACATGATGGAGGTGGATTTGTAAATAACTTTCAAGGTCAAGAAGAAGAACACAGCTTTAATCATGTTGAGAGAGAAATCTCTCAAAATTTTTGAACCATACTTTAGGAAGATCAATCTGGAAAAACCTTGATGAGGACAGATTAGAATGGGGAGAGACGGTAGGGAGACCAGCTAGCAATTATCTGTAGAAATCTGATTGGGGAAGATGAGAACTGTCTAGAGTAAAATTCACAGAAATGGAAAGGAGAAAACTGAATGAAAACAGGTAACCTGTAATCCTTGCCATGAAGGAATTTGCAGCTGATAGCTTAATGTGGTGATCTCCAAAGAAGATTTAGCAAGGGCCCAGGCTTGATCACTCAAGAGCTTTTGTGTAGCAGAGTTTTATTAAAGTGAAAAAGGGACAGAGAAAGCTTCTGACATAGATATCAGAAGGGGGCCTGAGAATGCCCCCCTTACTAGTCTCAGCAAGGGAGTTATATACTTTTTTAATAGGTTATTACAATAAATCAAAAGGATGCCTCAAGGTTGTAAAGGTCTTACCAGACCCACTCCCACAATTTATATTTTAAGATAACAGGATTGGAGCTAACAATAGAAAGAAAGGTCTTACCAGACCCATTCCCATAATATACATCTTAAAATAACAAGATTAGTCAGAAGGTTCTTGTTAAGGAGAAACATGTTTTTGAGCAGGATACATTGTTACATTGACTAAGACAAAGCAATGTAGAAAAAAACGTTTCTCCTTTTCTCCTTCTTGAGAGTCCCAGATCCCTTTCTCCTTCTCCAAGGCCTTGGACCCTTCTTCCTCAAGGGCCCTGGACTCCTTATCAACCTACCTACGGATGAGCTCTCTCACAGTTATTTCAGAATATAAACTGTGTATTTATTTATCAGTGCACTCTTACAAATGTGCTAAGTGATTTACTGTTAAGTCATATTGCACATCTGTAACCTATATGAAGTATGCTGTGTATCCAAGCCTCAAGGAGTGGGGTTTCCGTGTGATCAGAGGAGAGGGAGGTGAGAAAGTAAAGCTTCCAGGCAGCCAAGAGGTAGGGGGTAGGGAGTGTGGGGAGAGGGATTCTGAGTTAGAACTTAAGTACCCAATGGCTCCTTGGTTTCTGCTTACCTGTCACTTTGTAACACTGCACATGTCTCCAAACTAGGGAACACTAAAACCCTGCTTTGATGTGTGGTAACTCCTCTGAAGGATAGCAAGGAGAGTAATAGCTTAGAAATGAGGGGTTCCTAGAGTAATTGCTCCCCAAGAAGAAACACTGGCCTCTGTCATTTCATCTATATTAGCTCTGGCCCATAGAACATTTAATGCCTTTTTCTATACAAAACAATGCCAACAATGTTGTGTTAGTGCGTTGCTAAAAATCATTTTTTAAACAAGATTTGCAAATAAATTAATCCATACCATTTTTCTACATTCCACATATAAGTGATATTATGTGATACTTGTTTTTTTCTCTTTCAAACTGACTTCACTCTGTATGACAGCCTCGAGGTCCATCCACATCTCTGCAAGTGGTACTATTTAATTACTTTTTATGGCATTGTATATAGGTGCCACATCTTCTTTATCCATTCCTTTGCTGATGGACATCTAGGTTGCTTCCATGTTCTGGCTATTGTGAATAGTGCTACAATGAACATTGGGTTGTCTGTATCTTTCTAAATTATGGTTTTCATTGGATATATGCCCAGGAGTCGGATTGATGGCTCGTATGGAGGCTCTATTTTTCAGTGTTTTAAGGAACCTATATACTGTTTTCCATAGTCCCTGTACCAATTTACATTTCCACCAACAGTGTGGGAGGGTTCCATTTTCTCCACATCCTCTCCAGCATTTATTTACCAAATTATATCTTTGTTTGAGGTGTTAATTATATGAAAGTGAAAGTTGCTCAGTTGTGTCTGACTCTGCAACTCTGTGACTGTAGCCTGCCAGGCTCCTCTGTCCATAGAATTCCCTAGGCAAGAATATTGCAGTGGGTAGCCTGTCTGCTTCTCCAGGGGATCTTCCAGACCCAGAAATTGAACCAGAGTCTCCCACATTGCAAGCGGATTCTTTACCAGCCTTAGCTGCCAGGGAAGCCCTCCAGCATTTATTGTTTGTAGATTGTGTGTGTGTGTGTGTGTGTGTGTGTGTGTGTGTGTGATGGATACCAAGGTGGAGGAGGGGGAGGGGGATGAACTGGGAGAGTGGGATTGACATGTATACACTATGGGTACTGTGTACAAAATAGGTAACTAATGAGAATCTGCTATATAGCACAGGGAACTCTACTCAGTGCTTTGTGGTGACCTAAATGGGAAGGAAATCTGAAAAAAAGGGGATATATGTATATGTGTAATTGAATCACTTTACAGCAGAAACTAACATAACATTGTAAAGCAACTATACTCCAATAAAAATTTTTTAAAAAGAGACAACAGTGTCTATTTCAGAAAGAAAAACAGGCTATTGTCCTTTATTACTAGAATATTTCAGTGATGATTAGTTGAACATTTCTTTATGTAGGGAAAGTGGGTTTGCACCTACTTTATGTTATAATGATTTTTATTAATGGTTACAAATTTTTTCATTCACAGTTCATTGTTGTCATCCCCTCTGGTCCCCAAGTTATGTGGGCACATCCAACACCTGTAAAAACTGATAAGATCCCATGTATGTGTTGAGCAAACCCTGTATTTCCACTCAGAGGGCAAAAACCCCTCTTTTAACACCTTAGGGCAGTGTCAGGAATCTCCTGTTTTCCCTATCAGATCCCAGTCACTCGAGGAGAAGACCTGTGTGTGGAATAAGTACCCTTACTATTGAGGGATGATGATTTAATATTGCATTTTTGGTGTATTCAGTGAAATGAGATGTATTTTGTTAGAACTCTAGTTATATTTTTGAGAACCATAAAAAATCACCATGTCGTGGATGGTTTCAGAGTATTTGCTTCCCATACTAAGATGTACTAAGTAATATGATATGATTAGCTAATATATGTAAGTTCTGACTGCTGCTGTGATAATGAACCAAAACCTTCAGATTTTTGATTTGGCGGATTTTGTGTTTCTGTTTTGGCCCCAAACAGATAGCTCATGCTAAAATTCAGACCTTGGAGTCCAACCTGGAAAATCTTTTAACCAGAGAGACCAAAATGAAGTCTTTGATTCGGACCCTGGAACAGGAGAAGATGGCTTATCAGAAGGCAGTGGAGCAGATCCGGAAGCTGCTGCCTGCAGATATCCTAGCCAACTGCGAACCACTGCTGAGAGACTTAAACTGCAATCCTAACAACAAAGCCAAGACAGGAAACAAGCCATGAACACTTGCCACCTCAGCAGGACGTGACCATTCAAGGATGCTCCAGTCTGGAGGAGTCTGCATGCTGCTGGCCCAGCGCTGGCCACCAGAGCTGACAATTGCGGAATCGGTTGTGAGCCCATCAGAGCCAGTGGCCCTTGCTCTCCCAGAGCATGCCAGTTCTAAACCATTGTACATATGTAGACTGTTTTTTGCTGTCCTTGTTGACTATGTACATATATATATAATGGACATAAAGAGTTCATGCTTTCAGATAAAAGTAGATACAAATTTCGAGCAATTTTTTAAAAAAAGAAATCAAAACTTCATGAAATCCATACCAAAGGGAAGTTAAAGTAAAGTTCCCCTTGGACACGTGTGACATCAGTTTGTAGTGAAACAAAGCTAGAATATCTTTGTATATTGAAATATACTTGAAAAAAATGAATGTATTTTTTTCTCCAAAGAATGGCATGTTTCACTCAGTGGTGGAGAGGTGGAAACATTTGTGTAACTTTATGTGCATCTGTCTTAAAATCTACTGACATTACATATATATGAGGAAAATGACTGATTGCCAGTAAATCTCCTCTGAGTTTTTCGGGAAAGTAGGGGCCTTCCCCTGCTGCCTGCTTTGTGCCAATGAGCATGTCGCATCTCCATGCATTTTGAGTCTGGTCAGGCATTACTTTAGTTGTGTGTAAGGAGGAAACAAGACAGTGGCTGAGTCTGCCCATCCAGCTCAAGGTGAAAGAGAACATTACTAATTTTTTAGTAAATTAGACCAGCGTTTTGTTAAACTAAACATATCAGTCCTTAAAAATTAATTTAGGACCTAAAGTGTCTAGCCCTGGAGTAGGAAATGGCAACCCACTCCAGTATTCTTGCCTGTAAAATCTCATGGACTGAGGAGCCTGGCCGATTACAGTCCATAGGGTCACAAAGAGTTGGACACGGCTGAGCGACTGAGCATACATAAATTGTCTAGATTAACTTTCTACCTTTTTATTGAGATTTCTCCTGAATGAACTACTTGGTGCCATAATTAGTGAGAAGGATTTGCCATTTCCCACTAAAATGTGGGAACTCTTGTCTTAGTTCTCTCTACCTTAAATGGAGGGTAAAGAAATGCAGTTATGATTGGTTTTCTAAAGATGAGATACTGTGTTGAGATACTTTTTTTTTTTTTTTTCAATTGACAGGTCTGATAAGGTTGTAATCATCCTCCCCTTCCACACGAGCATTTATGAGAATTGTGGAATGTTTAAAACAAACTTGAAATCCCTGGGAAGGGAAGGAGAAAGCCTTTCTAAAACCTAAATTCTGCATTTGGACTCCTGACTTTCTCAGTCTACAGAGAGATTATAAGAAGACATTCATGCATGCTGGGTGAATGGAAGGAAAGCAATTTTTAATTTACACATGGAATTTCTCCATTTCAGAGATGATTCTATGACAGTGCCTCGGAAAGTGGATGCAGCAATTTTGCCTTTCCAAACAATATTTTTTATCACTGCTTTTTGCAGTACTTGTATTATCACAGATGGACTATCTGGGATAATTTTCTTCAAAGGGAGTTTGTTATACACAAGCTACAATGTATTACAGAGTAGAAAAGTAAAGCTCTAAAAGTTTCAGAAATGTTTGATGAATGGATAAGGATCTGAACACCCCCTCTCACCGCCCTCCAACCTTGACCGCCCAGTTACTCAGTGGAATGTAGGAACTGAGTGTAGTGTAGTAAATGTAATGTTAACAATCAGCACGCCCTCATCCAGGCAGTTTCTCAGAAGAAAATGAAGTCTTACTAGTAAAGTTAATGTAATTTCTAGATTCTAGAAAATGCTGACCTAATCAGTTGGGGCCAACAACCGTTTTGTTGCTTGGATTTCCCTCAAATTTCTCTATATGTAGGAGAGATATTTTCTTATGAGGAATATGATAAATATCATCTGGTTACTGTCTGGTGATGAAAATTACCTGGTGTGTATAATACACAGGTGGTAGCCAGGGAACCTTCAAGTTGGGAAAAGAAACTTTTTCTTTCAGTTGTTTGATTTGAATTTTATTCTGGATCTTCACAGTCAATGTTACCAGTTATATTATGTTGTTCAGGGCTTGCCTTGGATACAATATTTCTTTTGAAAATGAATTTTCTTTTTATTTTGTGATCTTTTAAATGTTGCACCGATTATGCTTATGCATTGTTACATCTTCATTTGGTTAATGTAATGTCTAGTTCATTTCCAATAAATACATTGCTGCCTGTTTCCTTGGCTTATTGGTTTTACCTTTGTAATAAGAGAGAACACCTTGGTTAGAGTCCTTTACAAAATCCGCATGGGTTGGATTGTTGCTACTTAAAATTTGTTCACAGATAATTCTTTGAATCAGAGACAACAAAGATAATTGTTAGAGACACTTATGAAAGTACATTCAGTTCAGTTCAGTCGCTCAGTTGTGTCTGACTCTTTGGGACCCCATGGACTGTGGCACACCAGGCCTCCCTGTGTCCTGAAGTTTACTCAAACTCATGTCCATCGAGTAGGTGATGCCATCCAGCCATCTCATCCTCTGTCATCCCCTTCTCCTCCTGCCTACAATCTTTCTCAGCATCAGGGTCTTTTCCAATGAGTCAGTTCTTCGCATCAGGTGGCCAAAGTATTGGAGTTTCAGCTTCAACATCAGTCCTTCCAATGAATATTCAGGACTGATTTTTTTTTTTAGGATTGACTGGTTTGATCTCCTTGCAGTCCAAGGGACTCTCAAGAGTCTTCTCCAATGCCACAGTTCAAAAGCATCAATTCTTTGGTGCTCATCTTTCCTTATAGTCCAACTCTCACATCCATACATGACTATTGGAGAAACCATAGCTTTGACTAGACAGACCTTTGTTGTTAAAGTAATGTCTCTGCATTTTAATATGCTGTCTAGGTTGGTTATAGCTTTTTTTCCAAGGAGCAAGTGTCTTTTAATTTCATGGCTGTGATGAAAGTACATTGTCTGTTACTAATTTTCAGCTGCTTTCCCAATGGAAACTTTTGCTGATAGGCATAAAAAGACAAAAGATAACCGTAGGGACAGATCTGCATTTACTCCTTTTGTTTTCTGTTTACCCACATAGATAGCAAGTGAGAGAAAGAGGATAAGAAAATACAAAACTAAAATTGAGTTAACTCCTCAGTAAAAAGATTAAGGGTATTTGTTGACAGATATGATATGAATGTGTTTATATAAAATAGGTATCATCAGAATATTTTCAAGTGTGTTTGTAATTCAATCAATGGATACTGTATCCTCTTGCTAACTATAGGACTAAAACTGAAATATTTTGCACTACATGTGATCAAGCATTTTGAGGAGTCAGTGTAAGTGTTAATAGAATGGTCTCTTAAATACGTAACTACCATGATATATCACTCTTATTTGCTGTGATATGTTGAGAAAAGCACTAGATTTAAGGTGGGGGTTGAGTCTTGGCTCTACCCCTTTTATTTTGTCACTCAACAAATAGTTTTTGTAAGCCAAGCTAGATGCTGAATATTCAAAGGTGGAGAAGATACAGTCCTTGACCTCCACGAGCTTGTGGTGTAGTTGGCAAGGAGTTAATTAGAAAACAAGAGAATTTACACTGTTATGGGTATGCTGGGTAATCCAGACCAGACTCACTACACGCAAGCTGCCAGGAGGGGCTCACAGCGCTTTGGAGAGGGTGGCAAGTCCTCAAAGGAAGTGATGCCTTCCCTGAGCCTGGAAGAGCCAGTGGAAGTGGAGTGGCCTCTGTTGAACAATAGATGAATGAGAAAGGATGGCATATTTCTGAGATCACAACTCATTCCTTAATCCCAAAGTACAGTTAGTGTTCCCATGGAGGTGGAGCAGGGTGGTGGTGGGAGACAAGTCTCCTGACAAGCAAGGGCTCTCATCATGAAGGTTGTAGCTACTAGATAGCTAATAGATACTTTAAAAGAGTTTGAACTTCACCTATTGAGAAATAGGAACCATTAAGGCCAGTAACTTGGCAAGTGACATGCTTCGATTTGCTCCAATCCACCTAGTATATTTGGACAGAAGCTGGGCACTGGGAAAACTGCAGTTAAGTGAATGCATTCAAAATCTAGGCCCCAAAATAGTAAAAGCCTGGTTTGTGGCAGTGACCTTGGGAAAGAAAGTCATCCTAGACTTCTCTCTCTCTTTGATATAGTTGGTCACTGAAATCTGCAAGCTTTGTCTGTTAAATATTCGTCCATTTTCCCCTGAAACCCCTGAAACCAAGGGCAGTTACCAGATAGATCTGTTATACTGTGCCCGTCTGCTGAGTTGCTTCATTGGTGTCTGACTCTTTGCGACCCCAAGGACTGTAGCCCACCAGGCTCCTTTGTCCATGGGATTCTCCAGGCAAGAATACTGGAGTGGGTTGCCATGCTCTCCTCCAGGGGATATTCCCCACCCAGGGATCAACCGTGTCTCTTATATCTCCTGCTTTGATAGGTGGACAATGGCACCCAACTCCAGTACTCTTGCCTGGAAAATCCCATGGATGGAGGAGCCTGGAAGGCTGCAGTCCATGGGGTCACTGAGGGTTGGACACAACTGAGCGACTTTCCTTTCACTTTTCACTTTCATGCATTGGAGAAGGAAATGGCAACCCACTCCAGTGTTCTTGCCTGGAGAATCCCAGGGACCGGAGAGCCTGGTAGGCTGCCGTTTATGGGGTCGCACAGCGTTGGACATTAGTGAAGTAACTTAGCAGTAGCAGCACCACCTGGGAAGCCTGTTTGGTTAAACAATTTACTTTATAACAAATTTAACCTGCCTACACTAATCAAGGTAAATTTAATTGTTTTTAGAAAAACTTGCAAGTCCTCCAAGTATCAGGTAGCCTAAATAATATGACATTTGTGCAAACTCGTTTTCAGGAACTTCGAATCAGCTGTGTCCAGTTAGAGCTCCAGCGGCTTAGGACTTGCTTGGATTGGTGCTCCTCCAACTGGGCATGCGCTAGTATCAGATGGGGAGACGGCAATGGCACCCCACTCCAGTACTCTTGCCTGGAAAATCCCATGGACGGAGGAACCTGGTGGGCTGCAGTCCATGGGGTCGCTAAGAGTCAGACACGACTGAGTGACTTCACTTTCACTTTTCACTTTCATGCATTGGAGAAGGAAATGGCAACCCACTCCAGTGTTCTTGCCTGGAGAATTCCAGGGATGGGGGAGCCTGGTGGGCTGCCGTTTCTGGGGTCGCACAGAGTCGGACATGACTGAAGTGACCTAGCAGCAGCAGCAGCAAATGGGTGACGACTATTCAGAGGGCCGAAAACTCCACCCACTGAGCACCGGTCCCTTGTTAAGAAGCGTGCAGCTTAGCTGCGCCTGGGCAGAATGATAATTACGGCACGTTTCCCTTCTCTCCAGCTGGCTGTCCACGCTCCCCATGTCTCAGCTTCATCCTGAGCCCCTCACCTGCGAGGCACATTTGAGGTCTATTCTGCCATCACGTCTTTCGGCTGTCTCAAGGACAAGCCCTTTCTCTGGTGCAAACCTCGGCATTTCAGCGTTTGGCTCGCTATGCATCCAAGAAGAATGTGGTTTATTGACAACCCCATCTCTCTTGCAGGTAGGTGCCTTGTTCATGTCCTTGCTAGAGTTTAAACTGAGATCAACCCTCATTTTGAGGGGCTCCAGAGTCACAGATATTGAGCTTGTTGGTGTTTGTTTGATCCATGAGGAACCAGATATGCCACAAATTCTACGTAGAGGGCATGGCAAAGGGAGGCTGTCCGGATACGCGTTGTTACCACGTACCCGAACTGCGCTCACCTTGGGCAGAGGGACCTTCCTAAAACGTGACTCTCATCAAGTTTATCCTCAGTTTAAAACTCTTCCAAGGCTCCTCCTTCTTCCTAGGATCATCCAGTCTTTGAGGTGACACACTTGGCCTTCCATGAGTGTGTTCCTGTCACCTGTCCTGCATGTCCTCTGCCTTGGTCAAATGGTTAAGCTCCATCGTTTCCTGAACCAGCCGCCCTTTAGCTTTGCACTGGCCACTTCTTGTCCTGGGTGGTCCAGAAGCGCTCCTTTCTCCCTGTACTCTGTCCGCCTCACTCCTTCAGGACGTGTTTCCATCTGTACTGTATTGTGGAAGGAACTGAACTCCCCCACTGTAGCCCAGGGTGTAAGGTCATTAGTTACCCTGAGGATCCTACTAACCTTCACATAGGACTCAGTGCCCCACAGGAGATTATGTATATATATTTTAAGAAAGTTAACATCACCATTACTCTGCTATTAAAAAAATGTTAATGAATTTTAGGTCAGTTGAGAGGTAGGCTTAATATTATTTAGCGTTTGTGTTCCTTGGTGGTGTAGTATGGGTCACGTACTTTGCTAGATGTTGGAACCTCAAAAATGTCTCTCTTAGCTTCTTTGAGTAATTTCTTACCTGACAAATTCACAGTTCCTATGGGAAAAAAAATCAGAATATATGGAATGATATTTCATTAAGTTGTAAGGGGACTCTGGTGCTTTACGTTTATCACAAATATGTGCTAAATGGTATGTGCTATAAATAATTTATGTCATATGCAGTGTATTAGACTCTACCTTAAACTTATTTTAATACATGCTACAGCTATAATAGGGCTCTCACGTTGCCTAATTCAGGAACATTATTTACCAGACTGTGATATGGACAGTGGTCCCTGGAGCTGTGTAATATAGCAGTTGATAAAGTATATTACATATTAAATATTTACACATGTATGTATTATACTGAGAACTGAGATTATATACCCTGCACAGCTTATGGGCTACATGAACATGATTTTACTATTGCATTGTTTTCATTGGCATAATTTTACTATTCTGGGAGACTCTTATTCAGGCAAATTAATTTATTTTTCATTACAGGAACTTCCCAAAAGACCCTTCAGCATTTCAATAGAAAATTTATACCCTGAAACACTTTGAATTCCTCGCTTCAAATTTCTCACCTTGCTCTTTCACCAGTCTTAAACTATTATATCCTGATCTTTATCAGTCTTAATCAAGTTCTACATTGAAATACTTACCTGAAACTAAACTTGGCTTCTGAGATACAAACAAAGCTCTATAGAGTTGGTGTTCTCCATTACTGTGATGATAAACTCAACTCTATTTATCAACAGGTTGTGTTGGTGAGATTTGGTAATATTATCTGTTCTATACACATATACTCCATAACGCACACATTTTTATTTTCTCTGTATCCTTTTGTGTTATATCTCATGCTTCATTTCTGTTTTCTTACTCTGGTCCCCCTTTCCCTAAGCTGTGTTTTGTCTCAGATTTCCTGGTAATTCCCATCAACATTTCATACCATAATTCGTGACTCCTGAGAATAGAACTTAAGTGTTGACCTTCAGTACCAATAGTATAAAACAGAGGAAAAAGTTGGCTTTTAACTAAATATTTGGTTTACTACCATGGGTAAAATCTATAAATGTCAATACCTGGGCATTTCAAGGAAATATCCTCTGAAACCTCATATAAGGAAACATGAGATCTTTTAAAGTGAAATCAACAATTTTTCCTCTCATCTGTAAGGTTACTTTAGATTGAATAGCACTTGAGTCTGAAAGCTTCAAATGTGATCTAATTGAATATATATATAGAGAGAGCTATATATATAGAGAGAGAGCTAAAGAGGGCTTTCCTGGTAGTTCAAATGGTAAAGAATCCCCCTGCAATGCAGGAGACCTGAGTTCAATCCCTGGGTTGGGAAGATCCCCTGGAGGAGGGCATGGCAACCCACTCCAGTATTCTTGCCTGGAGAATCCCCATGGACAGAGAAGCCAGGAGGGCTACAGTCTCTGGGGTCGCAAAGAGTCGGATGTGGCTGAGTAACTAAGCGCGCACGCATACGCACACGCACACGCACACACACACAGAATGATAGGGTTAATCAGAAGAGGACTGATTAGTCTTGGAAAGACAGAAGAAAGATAACCAGGCAGGTTTAGGCAGTCCAGAGGAGAGAACCTTAGCCAAGACCCCTGGCAAAGCTGTCCTCGTTGTTAAAATGGACACAGCAGGTCCTGACCTCCAGAATCCTAGTCTTCTGGCCGGCTCTCACAAGTCTGTTCCCAGCGTGAGAATGATGTGTCAGTGTTGGACAGAGGCCATGAACGCACAGTTCCTTGTAGTCCCCTTGTTTGAATGTATCTCCTGAGAGCAGTCTTTCATTTATGATTTAGAGATTCACTGTGTTAGAAGCCAGGCTGGTTACACAAGCACAGATACTGGAGCCCCTGCCAGAGTCTGTTTTTTTACGTAAGTTAAAAACAGGAATACTGAATTTTTAAAATTATAAAATACACATAACATAAAATTTGGCATCAATAATTTTTAAGTGTAGAGTTCAGTGGCGTGAAGTAGTCACTTCCTGCCACCATCACCACCATCCATCATCTTTTCATCTTGCAAATCTGAAACTCTGTACCTTTGAAATGGTAATTTCGCATCTCTCCTCCCAGCCACTGGCAACCATTGTGCTTTCAGACTGTATGATTTCAGCCACTCTAGGACCTCACTTCAGTGGATTCAGTGTATTTTTGCTTGTTTGTTTGTTACTGGCTTATTTTAGTCAGCATAATGTCTCCAAGGATCGTTCATATGTAGTATACATCAGAATCGCCTTCCTTTCTAAGGCTAATATTGCATTGTATGCATGCACTGCATCTTGTTTACCCATTTACCTGTCAGTGGATTGCATCCTGGGTTGCTTCTACCTTTGGCTGTTGTGAGAAATGCTCCTTGGACATGGGTGTATAAATCTCTCTTTGGGTTTCTGATTTTAAACATCAGTCTCAGGACTGAGTTTTTGGAAGTCCATCCATGAGAGGTGAATCTGTGGTTTGTGTGCTAATGAAATCAATTACTGAAACTTCAGGGCCCTGAACTGGAGCAAATTCATTAAGGTAAGTGACATGTGTTAACCATTAATTTTTTTTTATATTGAAATATTATTATTTTACAATGTTGTTAGTTACTGCTGTCCAAGGAAGTGAATCAGCTAAATGTATACATATATCTCGTCCCTCTTGGACAATCCTTCCAACCCCCCCATCCCACCCCACCTCCATCCCACCCATCTAGATCATCAGAGAACACCAAGCTAAGCTCCCTGTGGTATACAGCAGGTTCATGCTAACTATTAGTTTTACACATGGTAGTGTATATATCTACAAACGAAGAGTATATATCTAAAAACTAAGATCATGGCACTGGCCCCATCGCTTCATGGCAAGTAGATGAGGAAACAATGGAAACAGTTCATTTTATTTTCTTGGGCTCCAAAATCGCTGTAAATGGTGACTGCAGCCATGAAATTAAAAGATGTTTACTCCTTGAAAGAAAAGCTATAACCAACCTAGACAGCATATTAAAAAGCAGAGACATTACTTTACCAACAAAGATCTGTCTAGTCAAAGCTATGGTTTTTCCAGTAGTCATGTATGGATGTGAGAGTTGGACCATAAAGCTGAGCGCCAAAGAATTGATGCTTTTCAATGTGGTATTGGAGAAGACCCTTGAGAGTCCCTTGGACTGCAAGGAGATTCAACCAGTCCATTCTAAAGGAAATCAGTCCTGAATATTCATTGGAAGGACTGATGCTGAAGCGGAAACTCCAATACTTTGGCCACCTGATGCGAAGAACTGACTCATTGGAAAAAACCCTGATGCTGAGAAATACTGAAGGCAGAAGAAGGGGATAACAGAGGATGAGGTGGCTGGATGGTATCACCAACTCAATGGACACGAGTTTGAGTAAACTCTGGAAGTTGGTGATGGACAGGGAGGCCTGGTGTGCTATAGTCCATGGGGTCCCAAAGAGTTGGACATGACTGAGCAACTGAGCTGATAGCCAATCCTAATCTCCCAGTTCATCCAATCCTCCCCTTCCCACCTGTTTTATTTATTAATTTTTTTTCTTTCCCTTTTTTTTAAAATTTTATTTTTTTACTTTACAATACTGCATTGGTTTTGCCATACATTGACATGAATCTGCCACAGGTGTACATGAGTTCCCAACCCTGAACCCTCCTCCCCTCACCATATCATCTCTCTGGGTCATCCCAGTGCACCAGCCCCAAGCATCCTGTATTGAACCTAGACTAGCGATTCATTTCTTACATGATATGTGTCAATGCCATTCTCCCAAATCATCCCACCCTCTCCCTCTCCCACAGAGTCCAAAAGTCTGTTCTTTACATCTGTGTCTCTTTTGCTGTCTCGCATACAGGGTTATCGTTACCATCTTTCTAAATTCCATGTATATGTGTCAGTATACTGTATTGACGCTTTTCTTTCTGGCTTACTTCCCTCTGTATGATCAGCTCCAGTTTTATCCACCTCATTAGAACTGATTCAAATGAATTCTTTTTAATGGCTGAGTAATACTCCATTGTGTATATGTACCACAGCTTTCTTATCCATTCATCTGCTGATGGACATCTAGGTTATTTCCATGTCCTGGCTATTATAAACAATGCTGCAATGAACATTGGGGTACATGTGTCTCTTTCAATTCTGCTTTCCTTGGTGTGTATGCCCAGCAGTGGGATTGCTGGGTCATAAGGCAGCTCTATTTGTAGTTTTTTCAGGAATCTCCAGACTGTTCTCCATAGTGGCTGTACTAGTTTGCATTCCCACCAACAGAGGGTTCCCTTTTCTCCACACCCTCTCCAGCATTTATTGCTTGTAGACTTTTGGATCACAGCCATTCTGACTGGTGTGAAATGATACCTCATTGTTCCCACCTGTTTTAGATGATTGTTTTCATCATACAAAAAGAACCCTAGAATGTGTAGCTTGGATGTTGAGCAGATTGGTTTTCTTAAAAATTCTACTGCTTTATAAAACACAAGGAAAGAGTATTTTTTCTAAGAGGTCCCCAATATTGCTAACATTCAAGTTGTCTTTTGCAAAGTAAAATTCTTATGTAGTCTTACCTTGTTTCCCTTCTCAATCTGAGTTAATTTGTACATTCACAAATGTGATTTTCAGTACAACATGATATTATTTAGAAATAACCATTTCAGTTAAATACACATCTTACAGTCTAAGCTCAGGAACATCTCAGGGACTTTACGAAATGAAATATGGGAATTACTTGGGCACATTCAGTTTTCCTTATACATTTATATATTCTATTTTGTCTGGCCAATAATCACTCTGTCTGAGTCCTCTCTGGCCTCAAATTAATTAGTTTTTCTGTAGTAAATTGGGTACTTATGAGAAGAAATCACCATTTACTATTTAATAAGTCTATTAAAGCTATGTAATTAGGGCATTCATTAGTACTTTAATAGCACTTATTTTAAAGTCACAGGGCAAGGCAGGAAGGGATGTATCAGTGGCATGAACTGGTTAATCTGCTTGGTTTTTCTTCCCATTTCTTCTGAAGCTAAGTTTATTATCAAACATGTATGCCTTTGAATAAACTGTCCTAGATATGAAAATAATCAAATGAATACACTGTGTATGCTGTTTCTATGAAAGGATTGCAGACCAGAAGACAAGCACAAATTTGGAAAATATACTTGCTTACGGTTGTGTTTTTCTGTTCCTCTGCTCTTCTTAAACCCGGAGGAAGTGGGCAAGACTTACTATGAGCAGAGTCCTCTGCTTAGAAAGTCTTTGTCACAAGCAAAACACCAATTCCTGAGAAAGGGAACCAGTGCTCTGAAGGGTCGTTGGAAGGCGTGACAGCTGTGTATCGTTTCGTTGTACGGGGTGCCTTTTCTTGTGTCTGGCACAGTCTGATAGCCCCAGTCTGTGTTATGCTTTCGTAAGTATTTTATTGAGCTGAGTTGTCACCAGCCCAAGTGTACATGTGTCCATGGCAAGTCACATAGAAGAAATGGTTCCCCCAATGCATTTTGGGATCAGTAAGTAGCCACATGAACTGCTGGTAGCATCTGTGAGATCTAGTCCCTGTGGTTCTGTAGCTGGGATCCTTGGGTTATCTCAGGAGTCCCTGAAATTTATTCCCGGAGAACATTTATAGCTGCTAAAAGGTAAACAGGTTCTATGGTCAAGTAAGTATGGGAGACAAGAAATTGAGCAGCATTACCAGAATTCTCTACCACAGTTCAGTTCAGTTCAGTCACTCAGTCGTGTCCGACTCTTTGCAACCCCATGAATCACAGCACTCTAGGCCTCCCTGTCCATCACCATCATCCGGAGTTCACTCAGACTCACACTCATCAAGTCAGTGATGCCATCCAGCCATCTCATCCTCAGTCGTCCCCTTTTCCTCCTGCCCTCAATCCCTCCCACCATCAGAGTCTTTTCCAATGAGTAAACTCTTCGCATGAAGTGGCCAAAGTACTGGAGCTTCAGCTTTAGCATCATTTCTTCCAAAGAAATCCCAGGGCTGATCTCCTTCAGAATGGACTGGTTGGATCTCCTTGCAGTCCAAGGGACTCTCAAGAGTCTTCTCCAACACCACAGTTCAAAAGCATCAATTCTTATAGATGTTTTTCTGGAACTCTCTTGCTTTTTCCATGATCCAGTGGATGTTGGCAATTTGATCTCTGGTTCCTCTGCCTTTTCTAAAACCAGCTTGAACATCAGGGAGTTCATGGTTCACGTATTGCTGAAACCTGGCTTGGAGAATTTTGAGCATTACTTTACTAGCATGTGAGATGAGTACAATTGTGTGGTAGTTTGAGCATTCTTTGGCATTGCCTTTCTTTGGAATTGGAATGAAAACAAACCTTTTCCAGTCCTGTGGCCACTGATGAGTTTTCCAAACATGCTGGCATATTGAGTGCAGCACTTTCACAGCATTATCTTTCACAGGGCTTCCCAGAACCTAAAACCTGCCTTGACTGTTCAGGACAAAAAGGATGAATTACCCAATCTCAGGAGCATGGATTTGTCAACATATAAGCCTGGCTGAGTTCTGGGTCCTCCACTGCGTATTTGTTGACCTGAGGCCAGTGAGCAAACTCACTAAGAGCTGAGTTTTCCCATTTGTGGAAGATGGATTTTAGCTGGAGCTTAATCAGCTTCCACAGTGGCTCAGTAATACACTATCTGCCTGCAGTGCAGATGTGGTAAGAGTTGTGGGTTCTATCCCTAGGTCAGGAAGATCCACTAGAGAAGGGAATAGGAACCCACTCCATATTCTTGCCTGGAAAATCCCATTGACAGAGGAACCTGGCGTGCTACAGTCCATGGGGTCACAAAGAGTTAGACACAACTTAGCAACAAGACAACAATAAACTAGAGCTTAATGGTCTGCTCAATTGTGTGGTTTCTTTGGTAACTGATTTTCCAAAACTGCAGCTAAATTAAGGCACATGGAAAGCGAATTCTAGTTTTGCTATTTAGTCTGTCATAATCCATCTTCATCTCGTAGATGGCTTTCTAAAAAAATACTACGAAACTAATGACCCTAGTAAAATTTTGTTTTGACTAATATTACAAGTGAAGTAGTTGAAACTGTATGGTTAGCCTTGCTTTTTGAAAAAGATGAATAAGTTATTTTCCCCTCTTTATTCCTGATGTGGGCATATAGGGACTTCATTTTCTCTATAGTCTTGCCTTTTTTCATTGGAATGGTGAACGTAGAAGAATGTTACATATTTTCTTCCAGTTTAACCAAGAAAATAAGTTTCACTTGAAAATTCTAGTTTATTTTTTTTAATCTATAATCTGAACAGATAAATATTGTCTCTTCAAGTGTATTTCTACAAATGCTTACCTCTTAACTGTTGCCCCCATGAATCTATACTCAGCTTCTGTCTTGTGGATGATCATCTTTCTGTGAATGAAGAAGCATGGCAAAGAGAAAAAGGCCCATTTGCATAAGGAAAGCATTCTTGTGTTTCTACTTTACTCACAACATTTCCAAACTCCTAACACTTCTAAAGAATGCCAGATTTGTGGGTTTTCTACAAATTCAGCAGTCAGTTCTGTGAAACCAACTGAGAATCCTATGATTTAATTCCATTCTGACACAATTTCCTTGGAGTTAGTATTTGATTCTCCAGGCTAAGGCTTCAGCCCTCTAAGTCTCTACCCACTTAACACAACAATGGTAGGTTCCAGTCTGTCACCTGTACTGGGAGATCCCATGAACTGTAGCCTGCTGGACTCCTCTGTCCATGGGATTTCCCAGGCAAGAATACCAGAATGGGTTGTCATTTCCTTTTCCAGGGGATCTTCCCAACTCAGCTTCCAACTGGGATCAAACCCAGGCCTCTTGCATTGCGGGTAGATTCTTTACTGTCTAAGCCACTAGGGAAGCCTTTAGTTGATATAGGGAATTACAAAACCCTGAAAATTTTAAGAAAACTTACCTCGTGACTACCAGCTACAAATAACTATTAGTACACTGATGTATTAATATTTCTTTTGTTATCATTTCTGTTCATTATAACATATAGTCATAAACACATAAATTCTATATCTGATATTGTTAATATTATAATGTATACATATCTTTAGAAATCTCTAAAATCTATAAGCTTAATATTTAAATGGCTACTAAAATTAACCAAATTTTACTAACATTTTCTGTACTTACATAGTTTTATAAATTCTTCAGATAGAATCATGTGATTTTAGTCTTTCAACTACCTACTAAAAATGAATTAAAAATAACCAACTGTTTCCTATTTCCTAAAATCTGTGCCTTAGAGATTATATTGTATTTAGGATTTCCTTCATTATTAAGTAAAATAATGCTTAGACTACACCTCCTAGTAGTATATAGTGAATTAAGCTTATCTGTAGATTATCTTGGGCTTTCCAGGTGGCATTGTGGTAAAGAACACACCTGCCAATGTAGGAGATGCAAGAGACATGGGTTTGATCCCTGGGTTGGGAAGATCCCCTGGAGGAGGGCATGGCAATCCACTCCAATGTTCTTGCCTTGAGAATCCCATGGACAGAGGAGCCTGGCAGACTAGAGTCCCTAGGGTCTCAAAGAGTCAGACTCAGGTGACTTGGCATGCACACACATAGGTTATCTAGGTAGAGCAATGTAAATGAAATCTTTTTTATTTTTTTTAACAGAATTGCAGTGTTCCATGCATTTTAGATGCAGTTTGGCCCCTAGATCATAAGACAACATCTGGAGAATAATTTTTAATCTAGTTCAGTGTCTCCCTGGAAAGACTAGAGAATTTATGTACCGTGGGTAAAATAATAAAATTTGCTGAATATATACAAGGTCATACTTCTATTGAAGCTGTAATAATTTTCCACTTTTGGCAGTATAACCCAAATTTTTGCCAAAGCTCTGTGTAATCCATTCTTACCTTGATGTAACTTTCAAATTTCACACTGAAATAAATTTCTAGGGGAAAAAAAAAGGCCCAGTTTATAAACCACAGCTCTGCTTCTTAAATTCTCTTGACTCTCCCACAGCTGGAATTGTTCACTCTCAGCTATCTACCCAAACTCTCCCCAACACTCATCCTGAGCTTTCCAGTTCTCTATTTTAGAGACCACACCAGCCTCTGCTTCTTTCAGTTTTTCCCTATCTTCATCCAGTAAGCAAGAATCCTTCCCTCCAGAAGCCCAAGGAGAAGGAAGAGAAGGATATTTTAGTACAGTTGGTTCTGTTACATAGATGTGTGTGTGTGTGTGTGTGTGTGTGTCTTTTATGTGGCTAGTGACTCATGCATAATTGGAGTGATTCTCACTTCATTCAGATTAACGAATGTCATAGGACACCATTCAAAGGGCCAAGGGTCAGCATGCCTGATGTTCTCAAGAAGTTTGACCCTATTCTTAATTTTGCCTCTCATTCAATTGACAGTCAACTTGTTTAGTTGTTCCAGTCAAAAGACAGAAAAGATGTGTTAATATAAAGGATTATACAGATTTGATAAAAATTAAGTCTGTATGCTAACCATAACACGTTCAGTTCAGTTCAGCCACTCTGTCCTGTCCAACTCTTTGGGACTCCATGGACTGCAGCACACCAGGCCTCCCCGTCCATCACTAACTCCCAGAGTATACTCAAACTCATGTCCATTGAGTCAGTGATGCCATCCAACCATCTCATCCTCTGTCATCCCCTTCTCCTTCTGCCCTCAGTCTTACCCAGCATCAGGGTCTTTTCAAATGAGTCAGCCCTTCCCATCAGATGGCCAAAGTTTTGGAGTTTCAGCTTCAATATCGGTCCTTACAATGAATAGTCAGTTAGGATTGACTGGTCTGATCTCCTTCCAGTCCAAGGGACTCACAACACTCTTTTTCAACACCACAGTTTAAAAACATCAATTCTTCAGCACTCAGCTTTCTTTATAATCATAGCTTTGACTACACTTCTTTTGTCAGCAAAGTAATGTCTAAGGTTTTTAATATGCTGTCTAGGCTGGTCATAACTTTCCTGTCAAGGAGTAGGCATGTTTTAATTTCATGGCTTCAGTGATTTTGGAGCCCCCCAAAATAAAGTTGGCCACTGTTTCCACTGTTTTGCCATCTATTTGCCATGAAGTGATGGGATTGGATGACATGATCTTAGTTTTCTGAGTGTTGAGCTTTAAGCCAACATTTTTGCTCTGCTCTTTCACTTTTAAGAGGCTCTTTAGTTTTTATTCAATTTCTGCTATAAGGGTGATATCATCTGCCTAACTGAGGTTATTGATATTTCTCCTGGCAAGCTTGATTCCAACTTGTGCTTCATCCAGTCCAGCGTTTCTCATAATGCATACTCCTTTTCCTATTTGGAACCAATCTGTTGTTCCATGTTCAGTTCTAACTGATGCTTCCTAACCTGTATACACATTTCTCAAGAGGCAGGTCAGGTGGTCTGGTATTCTCATATACTGAAGAATTTTCCACAGTTTATTGTGATTCACACAGTGAAAGGCTTTGGCATAGTCAATAAAGCAGAAGTAGATGTGTTTCTGGAATTCTCTTGCTTTTTTGAGATCCAGTGAATGTTGGCATTTTGATCTCTGGTTTCTCTGCCTTTTCTAAAACAGCTTGAACATCTGGAAGTTCATGGTTCACGTATTGCTGAAGCCTGGCTTGGAGAATTTTGAGACCTGGTAATCTTGATTCTAGCTTGTGCTTCATCCAGCCCAGGATTTCGCATGATGTACTCTGCATTTAAGTTAAAAAAGCAAGGTGACAAATACAGCCTTGATGTACTCCTTTCCTGATTTGCAACCAGTCCATTGTTCCATGTCCAATTCTAACTATTAATTCTTGACCTGCATACAGATTTCTCAGGAGGCAGGCCAGGTGGTTTGGTATTCCCATCTCTTGAAGAATTTTGAATATTTAAGAATATTGCCTTACCCAATAACAACTGTTAGCATTTACTTTTCTCTATTAGAAGAGCCAGGTATAAAATGTCTCTGAATTTTGTTTTCTAAATATGTCCATCACTGATGATGTCAGTTGAATCTGATGATTTAAAAATATGTTTATGTGAAAAATTTGGTCATCCTATGAACAACACTGGAGAGTCAAAGACACCTGGTGGTAGCTGAAAGTTTAAAAAAAAATATTCAACTTTAATGTATTTGCCTTGTTATAATGCAGTTTCTCTCTGTTGCCAGAAACATTTGGCAAAGTCTTTTAAACATAGAAAGTTATGTTTCTGTGGATAATTTTTAAAGAAAATAAAAGAAAAGAGAGCTGAGTGCTTTGTTAGGGTCAGTCTGGCTTTAAAAAAAAAAGACTAATGAGGGAAGGTGAGATGCTTATAAAAGAGACCAAGAGTTCAGCATAGATAGCAAGTGAGAACCAAAAGGGACAAGTAAAAATATAAAGTCCAGGAAATTTGAAGAAATCTTGGGGAGGCCATTAACATAGGATAGGAGACTCAAATCAAATTTATATAAATCTCAAAGTGTAAGATCCTTCAGTTGATACTGGAGCAACATTTTCATATGTGCTATTGAAAACTCCGATATGTATTCTCAAATCCCTTACTACAGGATCTGAGATCATGGTGAAATGCGAGTGAAGAAAAATTTAACATCTTACATAAGAAGTTAGCCATTCTCAGACCCTAAGCAAAGTTGCTCTCTCCAAGAATTCTTCACTTGAAATCCTCCTGATCTGACTCCTTGAGTTTTTCCAGAGGGACTTAACAACTAAAAAACAGGCTATCTAGAACATTCATGAGAAATTAAGCCCAGGTTAATGCAGCAGACTATGAATTTCAGTAGAACACACAACCCTTCTTTTTGAAAATAGATGGTGAGATTTTAGTTGTTCATTTATTATTATTATTGACAAAGCTTAAATTCTAAGCTGATATCCTTAACACCTTCTAAATTCTTACACTCTAAAAGATTATATGGTTTCTTGGAATGTTGATTACAGCACTGTAACTGAAAAAAATATGATGAAAGTAAGTTATTATAACTTCATCTAAGAATATACATTTACTATCAACAGATGATTCTAATTATCCTTTACTCCTACCCTTTGCATGCATGCTACGTCACTCCAGTCATGTCTGACTTTTTGCAACCCTGTGGACTACAGCCTGCCCAGCTCCTCTGTCCTTGGGATTCTCCAGGCAGGAATACTGGAGTGGGTTGCCATGCCCTTCTCCAGAGGATCTTCCTGACCCAGGGGTTGAAACTGCATCTCTTATGTCTCCTGGCAGGCAGTTTCTTTACCACTAGTGCTCCCTGGGAAGCCAACTCCTACACTCTACTCCTAGTGAAAAATGGGCTCCTCTTTGTAGGAAAGATTGGAGGAGTTTCTTTCATCACAAGCGCCACTTTTGTTACTCGGGGGCTCCTCTTCCATCTTCACATTTTCCAGTAGCGCCCTTGTTTTTCACCCTGGTGACTGTAGCCCGACCTAAGCAGATGTGCCTCCTACACTTTGTTAAAGAGGAAGAGGGGAATTTCAGGATATCAACAAGGTATGGCTAAGGTTTTCTTATAAGTTACAATGTCATACATTTCATAATTGGAGTTTAAGACCAAATTCCCAGGAACTCTCACAGCCTTTGCAACTGAGAGCAGAGAACAGGTTGAAATGTACCGAACAGCCCTTCCTGACAGTCATCTACCATTGCTCCTCGTTAGCACTTAACACTTATAAAACATTTTTTTTTTTTTGCATTTGCCCTCAGTAAGATTTAAATTAAAAGCATATTGCAGCTATCTGGTTCCCATAGCTCAGGACCCCACAGCCTTTCAACAGTACTACGCAGTTCCTAAATCCACCCTTAAGCATCTAAATCTAAGATATGATCCTTGTATTATGCCCAGCAGTGGTGTTACATGTCACTTACATTTCAAAAGCAATGCCCACAGATTTAAATCTGCAAAGTCCTTGAGACTTAACATTTATTACTGAGTGAAGATAATTCGGGTCCATTTTCTGGGGTATTTTCTTTAAGTTCATCATACGGTATGATATGATAATATTACCTTAGCGAACCACAGAGGCTGCTGTGTATAGGGAAAGTAGAACCCTTTGGTAGCACTGCAATGGTATACTCAGCTTTGTTGTTTAGAGAGTTATTTTTATAATGGAATCTTATAAATATTTAAATATGTTAAATTTGTTGGAAGAAAAATTCAAATTTCAGTTTTATATCCCAACAGAAATTATTCCCAAATCTACAGCTGCGTTTTGGATTGGTAATACACCAGTTCTGTTGGTAAAATACTTGACAGTGAAGAGCCGTTTGAATTCTCTACTCAGCTCATTCCTCTCCCGCAGTTGCTTACCTGTGATGGCCAGCTGAGTCACAAAAAAGGTCATTCTCGACTTCCTCTTCCTCCTCCATGTAGAGAACAGCACAATGGCATTTCCAACAATGGTGAAAACAAAGAGGACCCACAGAGTTATCAACTGCTCAGTCTGCGAAAAGCAAAGCAACACAAAACCAGTGTAAGTGAGAACCCTAGTACTTTCCAGAAAGTAAGGCTCAGGCTTTGTTGTTGAAATGTCTTCCTCCTGGTCTCCTGTCCCCGACCTGTCAAAGCTCTGCTCCCAAGAGAACAAAAACACAATGGCTCTTATTTACACTGGCAGCAGTGCAAATTTACGCAACCATTAAAAAGCTCTATTTGGCAATATATGTCTGCAGACAAAAACATAGGCACAATATTCTTTGGCTAAGCAATTTTAAGCCTATGTGAAAGAATTCTAGGTGTTAAAAAGAGCACTACAATCACAAAGATGTATCTCTTTATTGTAAGAAGAAATTTGAAATTGTTTAAAGATAACAGTATAGTTAAGTAAATAAAGCACTTCAATTCAGTGAACTATTATGTAGCTATTAACAATGACAGAACTGAAGATTATGTGGCAACGTTAAAAATGCTTATAATATAATGGTAAGTGGAAAACATAATAAAATTATATATTGGGTATGATTACAACTCTGCAAAATTATACACTTAGGAAAAGAACTGAAGAGTACTAAAATGTTAAGAGTGGTTATTTTAGGGTAGTATGATTATGGGTTTTCTTACTCTTTTTCCTTTGACCGAATTATATAATATAAGAATATTAAAATTCCACTGAGAAAATGTATAATTAGTAAAAGTGAAAAAAAAGTAGGAATGCCACTTATTCAAAATGTCAAGCTCTTTATAAAAAGCCTTCCATTCTCCCTTTAATGGAACTTTCCAGCTATCTTAAGTCCAAAGCCCAGAAAAACAGAGGCAACAGGATGGGCTGGACACAGGGACTGGGGAGGGCTGGTCTGTGGGTGAGAACAGGGAGCCAAGGGAACCCAGAGGCAAGTCAGAGATCAGAAGCCGAGAGACTTCAGCGCAAAATGTCTGGTGGAGTCCTGATAAGAACGTGCACGTCTAAGACCAGGATGCAAAGTGCTCCTCCTGTTTGGAGAAGACAGTAAGAAGAGCCTGAAGAAGGGACTTCCTTTCCCTGGCAGTAGAGTTGTTGAGACTTTGCCTTCCTGTGTGTGGGGTGCAGGTTTGATCCCTGGTTAGTGGGGCTAAGATCCTCTGTGCCTCGAGGCCAAAAAACCAAAACATGAAACAGAAGTGATATTGTAATAAATTCCATAAAAATTTTTAAAATCATCTACATTAAAAAAAAATCTTAAGACCCTGAAGAAATCCCTTATAATGATAAAATTGTATATGATAAAATTGTATCCTGGCAAGGCGAAAGGACCCAGCTATTTGGTCAAACTCTAGTGTAAGATGGTTGTTGTGAAGGTCTACAATCACTTGACTTTAAATAAAGCAGATTACCCTACCTAATGTGGGTGGACTTCATCCGATAAGTTGAAAGCTCTAAGAGAAAAAACTGAGGTTTCCCAGAGAAGAAGGAAGATTCCCTGAAGAATTCCTTGTAGAACATAAATATCAACCCTGAGTTTCCAGCCCATTACCTCCTTTAAGAATTTTAGACTTGGAGTCCCTACAGTCATGTGAGCAAATTTCTTAAAGTTAAGTCTCCTCTTTTCTCTCTTTCTCTCAATATAATATATTAAATATTTATCTGGGCTTTCCTGGTGGTTCATCAGTAAAGAATCCGCCTGCCAGTGCAGAGATGTTAGTGTGATCCCTGAGTTAGAATTCCTTGTAGAACATAAATATCAACCCTGAGTTTCCAGCCCATTACCTCCTTTAAGAATTTTAGACTTGGAGTCCCTACAGTCATGTGAGCAAATTTCTTAAAGTTAAGTCTCCTCTTTTCTCTCTTTCTCTCAATATAATATATTAAATATTTATCTGGGCTTTCCTGGTGGTTCATCAGTAAAGAATCCGCCTGCCAGTGCAAGAGATGTTAGTGTGATCCCTGAGTTAGGAAGATGCCCTGGAGGAGGAAATGGCAACCCACTCCAGTATTCTTGCCTGGGAAATCCCATGGACAGAGGAGCCTGGCATGCTACTGTCCATGGGATTGCAAAAAAATCGGACACGACTTAGCAGCTAAACAACATATCTCTCTCTCTATCTTCTGTTTAATCTATCATCTTTCTATTGGTTCTATCATCTTTCTATTGGATCTATCTTCTGTGGAGACCTCTGACTGAAACACTCCCTGAAAATCTGAGGCATCACAGCAGAACTTTCTCTTATACTATATTAATTTTAAATTACACAATAACAGACAAATCAAGTATTTAATAACTATAATGAAGTAGATAAAGCTCAGATCCTATTTGTCCAGCACTTTCGATCATGATCAAGTCCCCTCTCTCAGAAGGTAAATATCCTTTCAATTACACTGTACCTTCTTATCCTTTGAAAAATACATCATAAGTGCACACACACACACACACACACGATAATTAAATATCAAACTGATAATTAAAGTTCTCCGTCTCACATGTACAGATGAGTTCTGAGGCCCTGGTGGAGGTCTGGGCCACAGAACGGTGGAAGTTAGGGAATGTTCCTCGTGGTGGTGCTGGGGGAAGGGTGGGTGCACAAGTGCAGTGAGAGGACCAGAGGGTGGACAATCTCTGCTGCTCTGAAGGGCATGGGTGACAATGTCTCGCTTCCAACATGCTTATATCACTTCTCATTTGGAAGACAGTGTCTTTGCTCAGCTCCAGGCTTCCTGATTTTTCTCTGGTCCTTTTCTGACCAGAAGGGATACCTTTTCCTGGATGACTCATTTCTCTACCAGCCTAAAAATAGGTGGCACTGAGAAAGCATTAGGAATGGAAACTAATTGTTATGAAAAGGGTTATTTCTGAGTCTTTGTAAGAGAATTCTCTCCTTTGAGATCCATGGACAGCTGCGCTGTCAGGAACAGATACAGCAGGGGAAGCCTTGATGGGCCAGGCTGACCTTCCCCATTCAGCAGCTCATGTGTAGGTAGTGAACATAAATGAGTGGTTTGAACTTAGAAGACCTGCTTTTTAAAACTGTAGAGCAACCTGGGGACCAATGCAAGAAAATAGGTGGCTTGGAAGTCTGAGCAGATCTTATGGACACTGTGATGTTGGCAGATGACACAGGGGATGCATCAGGCATCTATGTCCCCGATATGGTCCTAATGTCATTTGCTCTCTGGGAAGATGATGGCATCCTGGTAATGTACATGGTTCAGGAAATATCAAGGAGCCCTTAGAGCAGGTGATGTGGCAGCCGGGGCCTGCAAAGTTCTTTCCAGTCCCGCTGAGAAACCAAATGAGAGCTTTTCAAAGAATTTCTCCTATTTCTGTTAGGAGATCTTTTTCACCTGGAGAAATGTTTCGATGCCTTAAAAAGTTCCTTGCTTTGAATTATAAAACACTGTACTATATCCAGAAAATTTTCTCCATTTAGGTGGAGGTGGAGGGTAGTTTATTTCTATACTTGTCCAGTACCAAGTCAATCTCTGTTGAACTCTTTCAGCCTCAGATGAAGAAAAGGAATGTTAGAATGCTTGTGATGCTTTTTCATCAGATCAGAAATCCAGCTCTCCTCAGTGAATGGGGAGAGAGTACATCTGGAAGCAGACAAAGAAGGAGGCCTGGCACTCTATAGAGGACAACGGAGTGTCAGGAAGGCAGTGAATACAGGCTGTTTTCCTCACCAAATTCCTTGTCTTCAGCGCCACTCCTGGCCCTGCCCAGCTCCAGCCTCCCTTTAGCTAGGAGAAGGCAGCTGGCCATCATTCTCCCTGGAGTCTGAGGCAGTCAGTGAGCTCCCCACAGAAATCTATCCTAGCCTCAGCCTCTGGACTGAGCCTTCCTGGGTGGGAGTCCCTGGGGGCTGGCCTCCCTCCCTGATTCAACAGGATGACCCTTCACGGGAGAGAAAGTAAACAAGCCTGCAGCCCTGTGCTCCAGCATCTTCGTGCCTCCACACCTTACAAAGACAGCCTCCAACTCTCCAGCAAGTCGGCATCAACCTTCCTCATTTTCTACTTCTGACATCAAAATTTTTCCAATTAAAATTACACTCGGAAGGACTTTTAGATGAGAATTAGAAACAGAAGAATTAAGTGAACCCAGAAGGCAATGGCACCCCACTCCAGTACTCTTGCCTGGAAAATCCCATGGACGGAGGGGCCTGGTGGGCCGCAGTCCATGGAGTCGCTAGGAGTCGGACACGACTGAGCGACTTCACTTTCACTTTTCACTTTCATGCATTGGAGAAGGAAATGGCAACCCACTCCAGTGTTCTTGCCTGGAGAATCCCGGGGATGGGGGAGCCTGGTGGGCTGCTGTCTATGGGGTCGCACAGAGTCGGACACAACTGAAGCGACTTAGCAGCAGCAGCAGCAGGGTACTTTTGAACTAGAAGCCAAGGTTTTTCCCAGAATCTACTTCTCTTTACACTCCCTTTTCCTGACATAACTAAGTGCCTATGGGAAGTACAGTTAGGCCACATATCCAGAAAAGTAACACTGAAGTGGGCAAATTATTTGCTTGTCACCAAGCATGCTGGGGATTATGCTGCTGACGCCAAGATTCAGATTTCCAGAAATCACTTTTCTCTAGCAGAGTAGCCACCGGACTCCCAGTGGACATGGGAGGGCTGCTTTTTTCATCTTTGTACTTCAAGATCCTGCCCCAGGCAACCAATCTCTTCAGAGTAGGCTTGGGGCTCAGAACTGCCCTGCTGGGAGCAGAGAGTGACAAATACTGCAAATCAAATTATCCCATTTTGACATATCAGTGAATTGGAGGTCAGGTCTCAGGAGGGCTTGGAGCAGTGAGTGCTGGCTCTGCAGCTGAGCCTCTCCTGAAGGACCTGCAGTAACCATGGTTTGGGCTGGCTGGCCCAGGGTGCTCTGTGAATAGGCCCGGGTCTATAGTACTTTCCTTGGGATTAGATGACATCTGTGGGGTGGGTTGACGAATTCTGTGAAATCAAGTCTACTCTTGCTGTGCAGTTTTCTATTGAAAGACAGTCTCATCTTAATTCAGGAAATTTCTAGATGGAAGAAGCTCCCTACTGTAATTTTCTAAGAGCTGTGTGTATTTATTCATTCATTCAATATCGATGAATAGTGTATAGTACAAAGTGTTGACACTACAAAGCAGACTAAAGCACATAGGCTGTATAAATTATACTGTTAAAATTAAATCCCGTGTGTGTCATCAATTGTCCAAAGGTCATTAAGTATAAAAGCAATTACACAGCTGTAGGATGATTTTATTCATAGCATTTTTAGCCTATGCATGCACATACACCAAAACATACACACACATCCCAAGGTAATATGAAGATTTGGAAAACTATGATGATGGGAATTGGGGAAACAAGTTTAGAGGCATTTGAGCATCATAGTCCCATGAGCTATTTAGTAGAAAAGTGAGTAGGTTTTCAAACCTGCCTGATCTGGGATCAGATTCTTTACTGATTGCTGGATGGGTGACACATCAGTAAGTGATAACCTCTTTGAGCCTATTTTCTCACTTATAAAACGATGACAGAAATGAAATCTGTCTCAGGGTACTTGTGATGGGTAGAGATGATGATGAAAATGAATATTTCTAGCTCAGTGTCTGAAGCATAGTACACACAACATAAAAATTGGTTTATCTCCTTTTTAGGTTCATGGACTATATTTAGGTTTGGGCAGTGATTTAGAAATAATTGACTACTTTTTAAGAATGATGCTTGAATTTACCCTCTTCATCCCACTTTCCGTGCCAGTCTGTTGAAATTTCCCCGGAGCCTAATCTGCACTCCTTCCTGCAAATGTAGTTTGTGAACTATTTCAGAATATAGTTGGGGATTAAATGCCCCCTAGTGGTCATGTGAGGCAAAAATTCAAGCCAAAGACAATACAGAACAGAGGTAGTAAGTTAATTTGGAATTTTTCAGTGATGATAGACTCTTGAAAGTCCCTTGGACTACAAGGAGATCCAACCAGTGCATTCTAAAGGAGATCAGCCCTGGGTGTTCTTTGGAAGGAATAATGCTAGGGCTGCAACTCCAGTACTTTGGCCACCTCAGGCGAAGAGTTGACTCATTGGAAAAGACTCTGATGCTGGGAGGGATTAGAGGCAGGAGGAAAAGGGAACGACAGAGGATGAGATGGCTGGATGGCATCACCGACTCAATGGACGTGAGTCTAAGTGAACTCCAGGAGTTGGTGATGGACAGGGAGGCCTGGCATGCTGTGATTCATGGGGTCGCAAAGAGTAGGACACGACTGAGTGACTGAATTGAACTGAATTGAACTGAACTGAGTGTGTTTTCAGCTCACTTACATAGTTGTGGGCTTATGACTAATTAATTTGCTTTTAACCTAAAGTTAATGACACCATGAAATGATGCCAGCTCC
The DNA here is from genome assembly GCA_006408675.1 of Madoqua kirkii. Taxonomy (NCBI): domain Eukaryota; kingdom Metazoa; phylum Chordata; class Mammalia; order Artiodactyla; family Bovidae; genus Madoqua; species Madoqua kirkii. The sequence continues at coordinate 9,123 of SJYC01019261.1, read as the reverse complement.
CAGCAGATTGGAAAATTACAACGTTGGTTTAAGAGGGATGAATTGCAGCATTCTCTTGATGATGCTGGTGCTGACACAGGGCTGATCCCCATGGGATATGCTTCCAGAGTCAAAAGGGTTTTCATGAGATCAGGCGTTAAGTCTGGGTCACCATTCCAGACTGGCATTTTATCTTCCCTATGCTGCTGCTGCTGCTGTCGCTTCAGTGGCGTCCGACTTTGTGCGACCCCATAGACGGCAGCCTACCACGCTCCCCTGTGCCTGGGATTCTCCAGGAAAGAACACTGGAGTGGGTTGCCATTTCCTTCTCCAATGCATAAAAGTGAAAAGTGAAAGTGAAGTCGCTCAGGTGTGTCCGACTCTTCCCAACCCCATGGACTGCAGCCTACTTGGCTCCTCCATCTTGGGATTTTCCAGGCAAGAGTACTGGAGTGGGGTGCCATGGCCTTCTCGATCTTCCCTATAGAAAGAACTTAATAATATGGTTGATGACAAGGCCAAAGGTACTTACAAATATCACAAGAATGAACATTATCCCAGGAAATACAAGACATTTAGCTAAATGACTCTTGTTGAAACTAGGTATGTCAGATTTGTCTGAAGAGGGAGACATGGTTTATCCAAACCCTGAGAATGATAATCTTTTCCAGTGAAGTCCTGGAGACTGAAAGCAAACAAAACATCCCTAAGGTATCTGTAACAATTGCAGGGTGAACCGGAACCAACATTATTTGACTGAATCCCGTTATTAATCTAGCACCAGACTGACTGAATTTGTAATGTATGATAGGCACTCAGTAAATGCCTGTTGGTGACTGTCACGTGCAATTGTCACAGCCTGACTGATGAGATGACTCTGCCCTCAGTCTTACAGGTAAGGAGGTAAGAAGAAGTTGCTACCTAGAGCACCTGGCTCCTAAGCGATGCAGCCGGAACTTGAACATGGCTTTGCTTGACGGAAAAGATCATACCATGTTTACTAGTAGTGATTTTCTGCCTGAATTTTGGGCCAGAGATGGTAAACTTGCCTCATTTATTTTCAGTTTTCAGGTGGGAAGAGATCTTCATTTTCCTTCTGACCCAAACTTGTCTGATGCTGGGTTTCTGAAGCTGAATCCGCTTCACAACTGCCTCCCCGAAGACTGAGAGTAAGGTCAGCGCTCAATATGTGTTTGTAGGATGAACCCTGGACTGACATGTGGCTTCCATACAACGGAAGCTGTAAATATCACACAAGATGCAGCTGCACCGTCTGCCCCAGGGAGTACAGGGCTTTCTGTACCCTTTACATTTTCACGGTTCATTTGATGGTTCTTGTTATTTCTATGATGTTAAAGATGAATATCTCAAACACAGGAAGTAGCGAATACATCATACTTTCCAAGAGAGGAAATGAAGTCTCAGAAAGGTTATGATTCAGACTCAGTTCTCAATCAGCAAACCAATAAGCTCTACAGTCCTGTCACTGAGACCCTGTGCCCCCTGTCATTCACAGCACACAGGTTCTGAATCCTACTCCAAGCCTCAGAAATTTTGCCTAGGTGGGTTGGAAATACTAAAAGCAGAGCTCTGAAAACATCCTGTTCCACTGAGGCTGAATCACTATGTCTCACAGGGAGCACACAGTTTAAAGTGAGACAGGCAGGACCCGACTACAAAGCTTTGGATTCCCAAAGCTGCTTCATTAGACTTGGGGAATGAGATGCATTAAGAGGATCTGTAGATCCTTGGGTAGTGACCATTTCTGAACAGTTGGAAACCTGTCACTCAGTAGCTTGTCCCAATTTTTCCCCAAGCCTCGCCCCACCTGCTGCTAAGGAAGCACTGCCAAGTGGTCAACAACCAGTAAGGCAGTCAACCGGGAGGCACAGGGTAGGACTCAGCTTGCTCACAAGTGCTCACCTTGCCTTCTTCCTCACAACCACTTCCTGCTGATGCCCCTTTTGAAAATCTGCATTTTCACCATCCTGCCAGTAACCCAGCTTGGAGACACCCTCTGTGGAATTATTGTCATCACAACCACTTATCTACACTCACCTTTTCTAGCTGTTTTACCTAGACCACTGGGGATTCTGTCTTGGATAACTTCCAGGATAACTTTCATTGGTAATACTCAATTATGAAAAAAATAGTTATAAGAGTTTTTAATTAGTTGCTATTACAAAAAGCTACATGTACATGTAGATGTTAATTTCAGCCTTTTGCTTTTATAAGCCTTTTCATATCATTTTAACAGGGCTCTAGAACAGAAATGTACATTGCATCCTCTTACTAACGCCTGGTGGGACCTGCTGGCAGGGGCCTCCTGCATGAAGAATAGAGAATGTGAATGGGTTAGGAGGTATTGTCACAGCCCAAGTCTGTTGAGGTTGACAATAGGGCTGTCACCCAAAATGGCACTAAGAATCATCCTGTGATCTCTCATGTGGTATATGAAGGGGCAAGGCATTTAGCCTGAGAGGAAAGCCTTGATATACCTATAGATTGGGGTACAAAGATACTCAGGCCGGAACTGGGAAACTGTCCTTGAAATCACGTGATTATGGTTATATTGGTTCTCATTCTGTATAATCAAGGTCAACAAACATTTATTGAGACTCTAGCAGCAAAGTTCAGCATAATTTTGGATCTTTACCACAGGTCCACAGAAGTTCCATAGTACCGTAGAGGGAAGGTTAGGAAGAGGAACTCCTATGGTAGAGGCATATATGTAAAAAAAAATGTCCAATGTGAGCTACTGTGATGGAGGTGCTGTAGAATCCCCAATAAGGGGCACCTTGGAAGAAACTGAGGAGGGACTGGGATGGTTGATCAAAAGGTATAGCCTGGAGAAATTAAGGTGTGAGCTGGGTCTGAAAAATGAGTAGATATAATCGAGCAAACAAGTAGGTTGCCTGGAACAGTATGAGGAAAGGCAGACTGAAAAATTTTAGGTTAGTGAAGACAGACAGGGCCCATCCACAAACATTAGGTTTGGTCATAGAGCAGAGAAAGGCTTATAAGAAGATACTAGACTTGTGTTCTAAAAACTATTTCAAAAGTGGAGAAAGGTTCACCCTGGGCCTTTGTCCTGAGTTAAAATAACTTGCTACCAAAAGAAAAAAAGATTCTTCTCTATCTGGACTCTTCTCCACTCATCTTCATTGCCCTATCTCTTAATACCACTATCATGGGTGAGAGAATGCAACTTAAGCTTCTTCAAACTGGGGTGAACAGAAAAGCAAGTCTCTGCTTAATGTTTATTTCTTAGTTTAGCTTCCAGGACATATTGTATAAGCTGTTTTTACTCTGACCAGAAAGGGTTAGATATTGATCTGGAGTATCTGATCATTACCGCCATGGGCCATATTTTATGTTTAGTTGGCAATGCTAGCTGCTTACTGCCTAAGTGTTCTCATTTCTATCAGCCTTTGGTGCAGATCAGGACTGCCTTTGCATGACTGAGTGATGCAGTTTCCTGGTTACTAGTAAATTCTTGGATTTCACCAGAAGCAGAAATGCCCATGTCCCACATTCGTTCAGCGTGAGTCCCTTCTTGTGAGTCATTCTTGGATTTCAAAAGAACCTCCAGATTAATCACAAATAGGGTGTATTGGAAGCTTTGAGGCATTTAAATCCTGTATTCCATCCAAATTGTCACAGTATATCAGACTGCACATGCTAGAAATTGTCTTAAAATCCACTGGGCTCCAAGTCCAGGTAGAAATTAGTATTTGTTGAACAAACGAACGAAGTATCTGCTATGTACCAAGAACTGAGATTAACATTTAAATTGCTATTTGAGCTCCAGACCCTTGAAATATAGAAAACTAACATTTGGGTAAATTGGATCCAAATCTCTGCAATGTAGTAGAAATCAAAGGATTACTGTGTGATAAAAATACCAAGAAACTATTCTTCTGCACGATTCGCAGATTAAAAAATAAGCCTATGGGAATTTCTTTTCTGTCTTGGAGGTGCTACTAAGTAGGGAAAAGTGTCTGAGGAACCTTCCCCCTAAGGGTTTATCTCAGCTCAGTCCTTCAATCTGTGATACATTTAATCTGTCGTTTCCATAGTTTACAGTCCATCCAGGAGGCTCAGACTCAAGTAGCCAGAAGAAATCTGGCAACATGAGCAAGTGAAAGAGCACAGGCAGATATGAGGATAATGCATGGAGCTGAACATCCTGGTAAATGCGAATGGGTCGGGAAAAGAGGCCTGAGAAGGGCTCTGAATGACGATTCCAGGGAGATTGTCCTATATTACTATTATTTTCTGTGCATCTAAATTGAGTGGTTGGTCAACAGAGTTTAAAAAGCTAGTGAGTTAGTGTACACCCGGTGACGGCTGGTACTCTGCCTTGGTTTCTGTTGTCCTTGCAGTCCCTTGCCGTCTCTTTGGCTTCCTGTGCCCTGTCTGGTCCCCTACATGCAAACCTCCCCAGCCCAGGGTTGAACACTAGTCCCTCCACCTCTCATCAGTCACTTGGTAGGCTCCACGGAGCCTATCCAAGGTCGACAGCTGCAGGCACCTGCCTGACCCCAAGCATCGCTCCCACCCACCTGAGCCTCTTGGATTTCAACAGAGTTGGCCATATACCTTGGGCCTATGCTCAGAAGCCCTAGTTCCCAGCAACGGTCAGTGCCCTGGGTGGGCTTGGTCCTCTAACCCTGATGTTTGCTTCTGTCTAATCCACCTTCCTTCAGTTCTCAACATGGAAACCAAGTGCACTTTATGAGTCAGCCCTTCCCAATAATAGCAGAAAAACAACACAATTGGAAAATGGAGTTTTAAAGAAATAGATAATTCACAGGTTGCACGCTTAATCCAGATATCATTATTAAAATATCTATGCGGGTCAGAGTGGGAAAATATTCTAAGAGAAGTGATATGGGAGAGGGAAAACGGAAATGAAAGAGGAGAATCACTGCATTTCCCCCCCACTAAATTCCTGAATTCTGCTTTAGCTTTGAAAATGTGTAACCTTCATTATTGCAAGAGCAAATCGCATCTGCATCCACACAGTTAATTACTAAGGAGACACTGGCAGTCCTCAGGCCCCTCAATGTGTGATCCTTGGTGGCTGATTCATTACCTGGTACCTTCCCTCTCTCCCCATTTTGGCCAACTTCTCTACCACAAGGTGTCTGCTTTCAGATGACTTTTTCAGCCTCCCTTGTCATTTGTCTGCAAAGGAAGCTGATTCTTTCTCTTGCTTTCATGGAAATACACCGTGCAAAATATATTTGAGCCATTGCATGGTATATTATATGTGATTATTTTGTCTTTTCTGGTAATAAAAGTAATATGCACTAACGGTCAAAACTTAGTAAAATATTTTCTTTTTTATTTTTATTTTTTTTTAAACTTAGTAAACTATTTTAAAAGTACAAAGACAAATGCCCACCTTCCAGAGAGAATTTCTCACTCACTTTCCCACTTTGGGTATATTCCTTTCCATATTTTCTGGTTATGTATCTATATATCTGGATATATGTAGATATTTAAATATCTGTACAATCTGGATGTTCATTGGAAGGACTGATGTTGAAGCTGAAACTCCAATGCTTTGGCCACCTGATGCAAAGTGCTGACTCATTGGAAAAGAACCTGATGCTGGGAAAGATTGAGGGCAGGAAGAGAGGGGGACGACAGAGGATGAGATGGTAGGATGGCATCACTGACTCAATGGACATGAGTTTGGGTGGACTCCGGGAGTTGGTGATTGACAGGGAGGCCTGTCATGCTGAGGTTCATGGAGTCGCAGAGTTGGACACGACTGAGCGACTGAACTGAACTGAACTGGAATATTTTATGTATGCAGTTTATTGTGCTTAAAAATCTTTAGCATTGAATGAGGAACAATAATTATTATAGGTGCATAATATTCCTTAATATTCCATCTTATGATTGCATTACAATTTTAATTTTCTATTGTCAGATGTGTACTACATGAAATAGTCTAACAAATAAGACCATGTCAAAACTTTTCTTGAATATTTCTTTACTATTCTTAAGGTTTAATCCTGCAAGCAAACCTACCAAGTCAATATGCAAATGTATTGTTTAGGCTTGCGGTGTATTGCCAAAGAGACAGCAAATTGTGTTCATTCTCTTAGTTGTCCGTATTTACTCTCCCCCCAGTCTACAAGACTGTCATATGCTTTTGTAACATTTGTCTTCAATTTTTACCAGTTTGATATATTTCATACTATGTTTCATGGTTAAATTTGTATTATTCAGGACACTAGCAAATAAAACTGTTTATGCATTCTTTTAACTCTACATTTAATCTAAAATGCTTTTCTTTTTTTTTGCCTGTTTCTTTTCTAGTAGAAATACCATTTTTTTCCTAAGAGCTTTTTATATATTAAAATCTTTAATCATGTTGTATTTTTAGTATAATTACTACATAATACACAATATGTAATATTATAAATATTTATATATATATATAAATATTATATATTTATTTTATTGAAAATACTTTCCTTAGTTTTTTGTTTCTGTTTAAATGTTTCGTTAGGCTTAGAAAGTTCTTGCTCATCTGAAATCAGTCTAATAAATATGCTTTTTTTCTATCTATTTTGTAAAAACTTAATTACAAAATCCAACTGAAATTGACCTTACAACTTTGCATGAGGTAAGACTCACCACCCATTCACCCAGTGCTAAAACTGCCAAAATATTCGTTCCTTCTTACTATTTTTTGTAGTTTCTTTGTAGTGTTAAGTTCATATATGCCTAAGGTTTTATTTTTAAAGCAAATTATTTGTTATTATGAACCTGTCCATTACTGTGCTAATTCTAAAATGTTTTGCTTAATGCAGGTTTATATTTTTTAGTAACTGATGGAGAAAAGTCCCTCTTCCTCATTAATATTTATGTTCAGATCTCTTAGCTTTACTTACCTTTTTAAAATTGAGCTTTCAAGTTATTTTGTCAAATTAAAACAATCGCATTAAAGCTTTGATTAAAGTTTTTTTAACACTATAAAGAAATTGGGGAGAACTGACATCTTCACAAAATTTAGTTTTCCTGTCCTGGAGCACCACATGCCTTTTCATTTATTCAAATTTTTTTTTTTCACATTTCACCAATGGTTAGCATGGGCTTTCCCGGTGGTGCAGCACTCAAGAATCCACCTGCTAATGCAGGAGACACAAGAGACCAGGGTTTGATCCCACTCTTGCCTGGAAAATCCCGTGGACAGAGGAGCCTGATGGGCTACAAGCCATAGGGTCTCAAAGAGTCAGACTCAACTGAGCATGCACACACAGCGCAGTGTGGTACAAGAAGTTCTAATGCTCAGCACTGTGAATTATTGTTATCCTAAATTTGACTAGTGCTTCCCAGTTTATAAAGTCTTCTCATAGTTTCTGTATGCTTGAATACCTTTTGCAATTTTGCGTTTTTATCCCAACCTGTGACAAAAAAAGAAAAAAAAAATCTCAAAAGGGGCTGAATACATTGGAAAGGCAATCAAATTTATTCTTAATCAAAAGAACATCTTCTATAGGTATGGATTGCTAAGGGCAATGGTGCACAATACTAGATGAAAGAAAGGAAACTTCCACTTGGGCACTAACAGTGTTCCCTTTATTTTTTATTAAATTAAGAGCTGTGAATAATTGTTTTTAAGCAAACACTTGGGTTCAATAACTGTATGCAAATGGAATTCTGAGTGCTGTAGGGAAATAGTTCATCCAGTGCAGAGCCTGGAACACCGCAAGCCTGGGTGAATCACAGCTCCTGCCCAGCAGAAGAGCAAGACAAGGAGACATCAAGACCTGGAAGAAGCGGAATCAAGGGGAATCTTATTCCCTGCTGTGGCTACTTTTTCAAGAAGTTCCAACAATCCTCTAGATCCTAAGTAACCTTTGCTATCTCATGCCCAGTATGCTCAGGAGAGGAGGGGTTTATTTAAATGAAGCAAAGTTCTTTTAAAAAATGCAAATAACCTTGGAAGATGAGGAAGGCTGTGGGAGAGACACCTGAGGGAAGGAATTTGTTTATTCAGAATGGCTTTCATGCAAATACTTGGAATCGATTTATTGAGAAAAAAAAATTGGGGCATGACAGGAGGACTAAGCAAAAGATGGAGGAAAAGAAGTTTTTTAAAACCAGAGCATGCAAATTCCTTGTGGTGATAAAGAACCTGCCTGCCAACATGGAAACGTGAAAGACATGGGTTTCATCCCTGGGTTGGGAAGATTCCCTGGAGAAGGGAATGGCAAGCATCTCTGGTATTCTTGCCCTGAGTATTCCATGGCCAGAGGAGCCTGGTGGGCTACAGCCCCTAGTGTTGCAAAGAGTCTAACAAGACTAAAGCCACTTAGCACACACTGCATGCATGCAAAGTCCACACTGAATGCCGTGGTTGGGATGAGGGCAGGCAGAGGAGGTTGGGAGGGAGAAATATGGTGTGTGAGAGAATGGGAAAGCTTAGTCTGGGTTCTTGTGAATCATGTCAAAGTTATGCTTGCTTCTATTTCTCTACAACCACTTATTTCTTTCTGTAGGAGAGCTATCAATGGAACTAAAAAGGAGAGATGTCCCGGGAAGTTTCTGCTTTATTTATCTTTAAGAAGGGAGAATAGTTTGGATGGGGGGAGAGTACGGGAGGATGGAGAATCTCAGTGGGTGGGGAGTTTAGGAGGATAAATCTGAGATGAAGGGTCTGTGAGGCTGGTCTTTGAGGAGAAAGGCATTAGCCCACCCTCACCCCTGAACCCTTCTGGGTTAGTAGGACCCTCCCAGGAGATCATTGAGTAGAATTCCATGATTACCCTCCCCTGGTTCCCACCCAAAATGTCACTTCTCACCTAAGACTTGGCTGCTTCCCTTCTTCACCATCCTGAAGGGACATTGGTATTGTTTTGCTCTCATGGCTGAGCTTCCTGGATCTAGAGAAGCCTTATGATGTGCTCAGGGTAGCATGATATAGAGTTGGTTTGAGGCCCAAAGCCCGTTTCTCGCACTTACCTTGCTTGTTTAAACTGTAAAGAAGGGATGTGATTCCTTTTGCATCAGGGAAGAGAATAAAAATCCTCTTATTGAGCTGTCATGAAAAAAATGAACTAATGTTTTGGGTAGTTTTTTGAAATAATCTTTTTAAAAGTGCCTTCAGATTTTTTTTTT
>SJYC01019260.1:0-22716 GCA_006408675.1 Madoqua kirkii | reverse complement strand
TTTTTTAACACTATAAAGAAATTGGGGAGAACTGACATCTTCACAAAATTTAGTTTTCCTGTCCTGGAGCACCACATGCCTTTTCATTTATTCAAATTTTTTTTTTTCACATTTCACCAATGGTTAGCATGGGCTTTCCCGGTGGTGCAGCACTCAAGAATCCACCTGCTAATGCAGGAGACACAAGAGACCAGGGTTTGATCCTACTCTTGCCTGGAAAATCCCGTGGACAGAGGAGCCTGATGGGCTACAAGCCATAGGGTCTCAAAGAGTCAGACTCAACTGAGCATGCACACACAGCGCAGTGTGGTACAAGAAGTTCTAATGCTCAGCACTGTGAATTATTGTTATCCTAAATTTGACTAGTGCTTCCCAGTTTATAAAGTCTTCTCATAGTTTCTGTATGCTTGAATACCTTTTGCAATTTTGCGTTTTTATCCCAACCTGTGACAAAAAAAGAAAAAAAAAATCTCAAAAGGGGCTGAATACATTGGAAAGGCAATCAAATTTATTCTTAATCAAAAGAACATCTTCTATAGGTATGGATTGCTAAGGGCAATGGTGCACAATACTAGATGAAAGAAAGGAAACTTCCACTTGGGCACTAACAGTGTTCCCTTTCATTTTTTATTAAATTAAGAGCTGTGAATAATTGTTTTTAAGCAAACACTTGGGTTCAATAACTGTATGCAAATGGAATTCTGAGTGCTGTAGGGAAATAGTTCATCCAGTGCAGAGCCTGGAACACCGCAAGCCTGGGTGAATCACAGCTCCTGCCCAGCAGAAGAGCAAGACAAGGAGACATCAAGACCTGGAAGAAGCGGAATCAAGGGGAATCTTATTCCCTGCTGCGGCTACTTTTTCAAGAAGTTCCAACAATCCTCTAGATCCTAAGTAACCTTTGCTATCTCATGTCCAGTATGCTCAGGAGAGGAGGGGTTTATTTAAATGAAGCAAAGTTCTTTTAAAAAATGCAAATAACCTTGGAAGATGAGGAAGGCTGTGGGAGAGACACCTGAGGGAAGGAATTTGTTTATTCAGAATGGCTTTCATGCAAATACTTGGAATCGATTTATTGAGAAAAAAAAATTGGGGCATGACAGGAGGACTAAGCAAAAGATGGAGGAAAAGAAGTTTTTTAAAACCAGAGCATGCAAATTCCTTGTAGTGATAAAGAACCTGCCTGCCAACATGGAAACGTGAAAGACATGGGTTTCATCCCTAGGTTGGGAAGATTCCCTGGAGAAGGGAATGGCAAGCATCTCTGGTATTCTTGCCCTGAGTATTCCATGGCCAGAGGAGCCTGGTGGGCTACAGCCCCTAGTGTTGCAAAGAGTCTAACAAGACTAAAGCCACTTAGCACACACTGCATGCATGCAAAGTCCACACTGAATGCCGTGGTTGGGATGAGGGCAGGCAGAGGAGGTTGGGAGGGAGAAATATGGTGTGTGAGAGAATGGGAAAGCTTAGTCTGGGTTCTTGTGAATCATGTCAAAGTTATGCTTGCTTCTATTTCTCTACAACCACTTATTTCTTTCTGTAGGAGAGCTATCAATGGAACTAAAAAGGAGAGATGTCCCGGGAAGTTTCTGCTTTATTTATCTTTAAGAAGGGAGAATAGTTTGGATGGGGGGAGAGTACGGGAGGATGGAGAATCTCAGTGGGTGGGGAGTTTAGGAGGATAAATCTGAGATGAAGGGTCTGTGAGGCTGGTCTTTGAGGAGAAAGGCATTAGCCCACCCTCACCCCTGAACCCTTCTGGGTTAGTAGGACCCTCCCAGGAGATCATTGAGTAGAATTCCATGATTACCCTCCCCTGGTTCCCACCCAAAATGTCACTTCTCACCTAAGACTTGGCTGCTTCCCTTCTTCACCATCCTGAAGGGACATTGGTATTGTTTTGCTCTCATGGCTGAGCTTCCTGGATCTAGAGAAGCCTTATGATGTGCTCAGGGTAGCATGATATAGAGTTGGTTTGAGGCCCAAAGCCCGTTTCTCGCACTTACCTTGCTTGTTTAAACTGTAAAGAAGGGATGTGATTCCTTTTGCATCAGGGAAGAGAATAAAAATCCTCTTATTGAGCTGTCATGAAAAAAATGAACTAATGTTTTGGGTAGTTTTTTGAAATAATCTTTTTAAAAGTGCCTTCAGATTTTTTTTTTCCCATAAAATTACCTAAGTGAATAGCACTGTCATTATCTGAAATGTGAAGAATCATTCTGAAAAATTTAGGGCTCTTTTCTTTGGGAAGGAGGAGAAACTATCTCTTTCTTGGTTTCTCGAAAACATACAGTCCTGTCGGAATCAATGTTTATAAAACTCTATTCAATCTTTTTGTAATCTAGATAACAGTAATCTAGATAATAGATAATAGTAGGATGAAAAACATGAGCAGAGCCAGCTCCTGCTCTGCCCAAATGTAGAATAAATGAAATGTCTATTTGATTCTCTGTGGTCCACTTTCAAGGGCTTGGCTTCGGTAATCTGGATATATAGTTTTGCACTTGGTATTTGTATCACTTGGGCAAGTCTACGACTCAAAAATAAAAGAAAGCCCACTTTACAGTGGCTTGAACAAAGATTTTTTTTATCCAATAAGAAATCTGAAGATACACAGCTGCTGTCCTGCACTCTTTGAAATTGCCTTAGCTTTTGTGGTTGCAAAATGGCTGCTGAAGTGCCATGTATTGTGTCTGAATTCAAGGGAGGAAGGAAAATTCAAGCCTTGTCTTTCTCCTTCTATCAAAGAAAAGTGGAATCTTTGTCAGAAATCTCATAGACTTCCAATGAAGTTTCTCAAGCTGTGCTGCAAGGGAGCACTAGGCTGTTTATTGCAGGGGAAACTAGGCTAGTGAGTATTTGGCAGGGAAAATGAAAAGAGGGTTGAGAATAACTATGGGATCAACCAAATAACATTGCTATCTTCAGGAGCCTATATAGGACCTCCTCCTTTCACCTCTGCTCTTGATTTGTCCAAAATTTTGTAGCAACATCAATATTTCTCACTAGTAGTAAATATTATATTGTAAAATTGTTTTTTGGTCACTAAGTCATGTCTGACTCTGCGATCCCGTGGACTGTAGCCTGCTAGGCTCCTTTTTCCATGATATTTCCTAGGCAAGAATACTGGAGTGGGTTGCTGTTTCCTTCTCCAGGGGATCTTCCTGGACCAGGGATCAAATCTGCATCTCCTGCATTGGCAGATGGAGTTTAAACCACTGAGCTACCAGGGAAGCTTGCATAGTAAAGACTTATACTAAATGGCTAATGGTTAATGTCTACTTGTTAAGCAGAAATAAGGAGGACCCTTGGAAAACATTCATAGAGCCATATTCTGGGTTATTTACCTATATTTATGCCAAGCAAAATGCTAAGTCTATAATAGGGTTCATTCACTCTTTGTCTTATTGAGGTGGCATGGCTGTTGACAATGGAGAAACTCTCTATAAAATAATTTTCTATTAAGTAGTACTTTATACAGAGGAAAAGTCATTCTTTGAATGTTAGTTTTGTAGTTTTGACAAACTTAACCATCATTGCAATCAAGATATAGAATATTTCTGTCATCTAAAGGGGGTCTCCAGTGCCGTTTTGTAGTCAGTCTCTTCATAGCAAACACTGATTTGCTTTCTGTCCTTAAAGTTTTGCTTTCTCAACATCATGTAAATGAAATCATTACAGCATTTTGAATCTTGCCTCTTTCATTTAGCATAATGCATTTGAAATTCATCCATTTTGTTCTGTATATCCATAAGCTTATTCCTTTTTATCACCAAGTAATATTCCATTGCATAGATATACTACAGCTTATCCATTTTCTAGCCACTGGACATTTGAGTTGCTTCCAATTTTTAGCAATTTAAGATAAAACCACTGTAAGTATTGACACAAAGGCTTTTACATTACTTGTCTTGAACAAATACTCAGGAGTAGGATCTTGGACTTGTGTAATAAATGTATGTTTAACTTTATAAGAAAGTGGCAAAAAGTTTTCCCAACTGTCTTTACCGTTTTCTTTGCTGTCAGTAATGTATGATGGTTCTAGTTGGTTGCCTCATATCTTTGCCAGTTCTTGATATCTTCAATATGTTTTTATTTTAGTTATTCTAATGAGTGTGTGATGGTATTTCATGAGGTTTTAATTTGCATTTCACCAATGACAAATAAGGTTAAGAGTTTTTTCATGTGTTTAGTCACCATTTGGTGATATGTCTGTTTGAAACTTTGCTATTGTTTTAAGTTGGGGTATTTTTCTTTGTATTGAGCTTTAAGAATTAGCTGTATCTTCTGGGTGAAAATTATTTGTGATTTATAGATATTTTCTCCTAGTATGGGTTAGCCTTTTTACTCTCTTCATAGCATCTTTTAAATTATAGAAGTTCTTAATAAAGTCCAATTTATCATATTTTTCCTTTATGGACTGTGCCACTAGTCTTGTATGTAAAGAAATCATTGCCTAATCTAAGGTGACAAAGTTTGCCTTCTATGTCTTCTTTTTCTTTTATTTTAGATTTTAGACTTACATATATGATCCATTTGATGTTAATTTTTATAGGGTGTGAGATTTGGGCAGGGGTTCCCTTTTTACATGTAGTTATCTATTTGTTCCAGCAACAATTCTGATTTTCTCTATTGAGTTGCCTTTATATCTTTGTCAAAAATTAATTGACCAGATATGACTAGGTCTATTTCTGGACTCTTTATCCTGTTCCATTTCTGGATGTGTATCCTTTTCCCAGTATCACACTATTGCTTTAGAGCAGGTCATAACCAGCCAGTGTGAGTTCCCTAACTTTATTGTTTTTGAGTTATTGTGGCTAGTCAATTTCCTTTGCCTTTCCACATACATTTTAGAATCAGCTTATCAATTTGAGCCCCTATGTCATCGTCATTCCTCACCTCTGCCAATCTTCTCTGATTCCCCAAGCCCTGGATATGATCTGACAGAAAGCCCCACTGCTTCTTCCTGTCCACTCTCAGGCAATCCTTATCTTACTGAGCACTGACTCCTCTCATTGGTCATCATAACTGACTCTTTCCTCAATGTTCCCTCCCTACATCCCACTCCCTACTCTGCAGCCTGATTAATCTCTCTCCTCACAGTTTTTGCTGTTAGTATTTTTTCTAATAAAACTCTAAAGATTTCTTATGGCCTATAAGGACTATATAACAATATATAAGGCCTATATTGTTTAGTCTGAAGGTCCACCTGGGTCTTTTTTTTTAAATTTCTTTAAATTTTTTATCTAAACTGAAAGCTTCCATTTACCTGTCTTCAATGAAGATCAACTTGATTTTCTATGCAGAAATCCTTCTTTTTGTTTATACCTCCTTTTGTCATCTCCCCACTGTCTTTTCTCCTAAGTGGCTGCCTTCTCTTCCCTTGCATCGTAATTATTGGCTGGGTATACCTTTCCCCTGTTAGACAGAATTGTCTGACAATATGGTACCTGTTTTGTGCATCTTTGAAACCCCAGTGCCTAAAGTAATACTCAGTCAAGCCCATCTGTGATTCTCAACTTCATAAAGGAGTACATGACATGGGAAGGAAAAGAATATAGTTTAAAAGGTTATATTCTGAATTATATTTTGATTTGGGGGTTTCCCAGGTGGCCCTAGTGATAAAGAACTCATCTGCTAATGCAGGAAACATAAGATACATGGGTTTGATCCCTGCATCAGGACGATACCTTTGAGGAGGGCATGAAAACCCACTCCAGTATTCTTGCTTGGAGAACCGCCATGGACAAAGGAGCCTGGTGGGCTACAGTCCATAGGGTCGCAAAGAGTTGGACACAATTGAAGCAATTTAGTATGCATGCATGACTTATTTTTAGATATGATATTTATTTTCAAATTTAAATTAAATTGAGAAAAACTATTTATGTTTATCTATCAGTTCAGTTCAGTTCAGTTGCTCAGTCATGTCTGACTCTGCAACCTCATGAATTGCAGCATGCCAGGCCTCCTTGTCCATCACCAGCTTCTGGAGTTCACTCAGACTCACATCCATCGAGTCAATGATGCCATCCAGCCATCTCATCCTCGGTTGTCCCCTTCTACTCCTGTCCCTAATCCCTCCCAGCATCAGAGTCTTTTCCAATGAGTTAGCTCTTCACATGAGGTGGCCAAAGTACTGGAATTTCAGCTTTAGCATCATTCTTCCCAAAGAAATCCCAGGGTTGATCTCCTTTAGGATGGACTGGTTGGATCTCCTTGCAGTCCAAGGGACTCTCAAGAGTCTTTTCCAACACCACAGTTCAAAAGCATCAATTCTTTGGTGCTCAGCTTTCTTCACAGTCCAATTCTCACATCCATACATGACCACTGGAAAAACCATAGCCTTGACCTTTGTTGGCAAAGTAATGTCTCTGCTTTTCAACATGCTATCTAGGTTGGCCATAACTTTTCTTCCAAGGAGTAAGCGTCTTTTGATTTCTATAGGTGTTAAGAGTTTAAAAGGTTAAATAATCTTAGTAACGTTTGTTCAATGAAAACATTAGTTTCCCAGCCCCTTAGGACAATGATAAATCCCCTTTGACTCCCTAGTCCCTAGTATAGGGCCCTACACAGTGAAAGCAGTTGTAGTCTCAGTGTTCACAGGATAAACACCTGTTCTGCTTGAAGTGTCCAGAGGCAGCAGAGAGGAACCATGCATGACCACCTGATTGACATTCTAGTAGACAAGGCTGATCCATTCACCCCACTGGAGCCAATTCTTCCTGTTGTCCATAGGTGGTACTCTCTTTCCTCTGCACTTTGCAGAAGATCTCTGTGACTGAGCTTCTATAATCAGGCATCAGAACACATAAACAGAGAGCAGGGATGTGAATGCTAACACACTTTCCCAATACCCACCTGGTGTCTTAGGGCTCAGAAGTGGATGGCTTTCCAGCCTCAGATATGGAAGCTGAGCTGGCAGCAGGGGAAGGGGAGCAGATAGAACCTGAATGTTGTTTGCTTTAGGTCTAATGATCTGGACTTCCCTGGTAACTCAGATGATAAAGAGTCTGCCTGCAATGTGGGAGACGTGGGTTTGATCCCTGGATTGGGAAGATTCCCTGGAGAAGGAAATGGCAACCCTCTCCAGTGTTCTTACTGGGAGAATCCCAGGGTCACAAGAGCCTGGCAGGCTACAATCCTTGGGGTCGCAAAGAGCTGGACATGACCAAAAGACTAAAACACACACACACACACACACACACACACACACACACACACACCCTTCGCCAATAGGGCTTGCTATGGTGCCAGTGAAAAAAAGTGAAGTCACTCAGTCGTGTCCAACTCTTTGCGACCCCATGGACTGTAGCCTACTATGCTTCTCCATCTGTGTCAGGAATTCCCCCTAATCATGGTGCCTTTAAGTTTAACACAATTGCTTGGAGAATAAGGATTAAGACTCCATCTACTTTAATGTTTTCACATAAATTTGCTGAGACCTCAGAAATAAACTTGTTACACAGATTGTTTCTCAATATGCTCTTTCATTCAATAAAACATGTTTTGACCATTTGTCTACCATGTTGTCAGGCACTACCCCAGGGGTAGTGGGATCTCGAGCTGCCTTAAAATGACTGACATCATGTATGCGTGTATGTATCTATATGTGTGTCTAGTTTATGTGCACATGTGTGTGTGTGTGTGTGTGTGTAGGCGGACATGCATGTCAAGAGATGAATCTTGCCACACAAAGACTTGAAGTGCTTTGGAAACATAAGAATAGTGGCAGTGCTGATCTACTAAACAAATCTGAATTCTTCATAGATGACAGGGCAATTGAGCTTAGATGTGATATCAGAGGAAAAAGATATGGTGAGAAATGCTATGAAAAAGGCATTTCTGCCAAAGATGATATTTTGCTGGAATACAGTATCCAGTGAGGCATGGTGCAGGAGAGGAGAGAATTGAGGGAGGAGGAGCAGTCGGATTGTGAAAAGCTAGAAGGCTAGTTTGGAGAGTTTGGGTTTTATTGTGCAGAAGGTGAAGGTCAAACCATGCTTGGTATTATGTTCCCTGTACTGGGGGCATTCAGTTAAGCTACATTTCCTATGCCCAACAACTAACTAATTCTTGCCAGCGGAACTGGAGTCAGTCATGCATCATATCAGGCCAAAGCAGATAGGGTAAGTTTTGTCATCTCCCTTGGAAACTGCTTATTCTAAAAGGCAGAGATACAAGTTGACCTGCTTGCAACTGGGATGTGAGAGAAAAATAAACTTTTAATGTGTTAAACCACTGAGATTCGGGGTGTAGATTTTTTTGGTTTCCTTTTTTAAATTAATGGGATTTTTTATTATTATTGCCAAGCTGTATGAGGCTTGTGGGATTTTACTTCTTTGACCAGGGATCTAACCCTCTTCCCCCACCCCCTGCCCTCCGCCAAAGTGGACGTACAGATTCCCAATCACCAGTCCTCTAGGGAAACCCTAGGGTTTAGTTTTTTCGCTATTACAGAAACCTATCCTATCCAACTAAAATCGGCAGTAGAACCATGTTTATTTTTCCTTTTTTTCTTCCTTTCTTTGTTTGTTTCTTGCTTTCTTTCATTTATTTTTTAGAAAATTCACACCCTTAACTTCTATCGGGCCTTGTGTTCACATCAGGTTAAAAAAAGGAATGCTACTTTTAAATCCTCCTGAGCTGATGGTGAGTCAGATGAAATCATAGGATATCAAGTTGTTAACTGTAAGGTGCTGCCAAATATAAGAGACTCATCATTTTTAGGCAGATGTCAATATTGCCTCTATAAAAAGATAAGAACCCTGGTTATTCCTTAATGACTTCATCATGACCTTGGTGGTTTTGCCATCTTGTGGCCCAGAAAATCTTTCTACCATGGTAGAAATTCATCCCTTCTGGATGGTGTATAATTTCCCACTTCTGTAAAAAGCCCTTCTTGTAGTAAGCGATTAAGCATGCAGAGGTAAAAATTAGATGTGGCATCTGGATGATAAAGAAGGAAGTGGAATCATCTCTTGATACCTTATCCTACATTTTCCATGGTCTAATTGAGAGAAATGAAACAATTCAGCACCACTATTTGGGGGCCTAAAGCATACTGAAGTGGTCTTGGAGATCTTCCAGTACACGGATCTCTCTTAGTATCTTCAGAAGTTTCTTCTGTGTAGGTAATGGAGGCGCTTCATCCCTCAGGAGCTTCAGAAAGGAGTGTAACAATTCACCCCTGGGGCTATAACCACTAACATTTCTTAAACTCTGTACTCAAGTCCATCACTGTCCTTAACGGCCCCACCAACATTTAATCACTTAACTTGTCACAACAATCCTCTGAAGGACATTGAGTTGTTAGCACCATTTGTCAGAAGAATAAACCGATGCATAGGTAGGCGTGAACTCCCTCAAGTTCTCAGCCAGATGGTGAAAACACCGGGAGCTGACCTCAGCAGTCCTGTCTCACAGCCTGTGCCTGACTGCAGTGATGGGGAAGATTCGAGAGCCTCAGTATACCTGGGAATGACTAGGCCACCTCTTCTGCCATCAGCTGAGCTGAGAGGTCCAGGAGAAGCCAAGTTCAGCTACAGAAAATAAAATTACATTTCTCGTCTACTTCAGTACATAGCTCGAAATGCTCTTACCCACTATCAACAGGAAATTACTTCAAGGATGACAAGGTGATACATATATATATATATATATATATTTTTTTTTTTTCTTTTTGAAGCATTAATGAATATGCTCTTTTCCACCTTCTTGAGAAAACCTCTCGGAGCTTAGGCAGCCAGAGAGCTCTACTCCGTCTGGCCTCTGGGTACAGTCTTTACTCCAGCAATGCAGACAAAGAGAAATAAGTCAGTTCCCGGCTCTCAAAATGCCTCTTGAAGGATATCATAAACAGCTTGAAGAGACATGTCTTTTTCCTTTGCAAGAGGATGTGTCTTTTGAGCCTTCAGCTCAAAAGAGTCTGGAATAATTCATTTGGTGGCAAACAGTCTAGTCAGGGTCCCCACCACAGAGAAAGCAGGCAGTGGGAGACCAGACGGTACAACAGTGATGCGGAGTGTGAGGAGACTTAGACACTGATGAGAGGATTTGTACAGCACCCGCCCCACCCCAAGGTCACCACAGGAAGAGAAGAAGAGAGCAAGGTTGGGAGCACAGGGTCAGAGAGCCGCCAGCTCCACTTACTGTACAGGAACCAGGGGATGGCAGACCCCGGGGATTCACCCAGCTCTCGTGAGGTGGTAATTGGATAGTTAATGGCCTCCTGGGGAGACAGAGGACCAGACCAAAGCTGGGAGGCAAGCAGTCAAACTTTTCTTTCCCAGGAAGGATGCAGAAAGTCAGAGGGTTGAGAGAGGGGAGGAGGGAGATGTGAACTCCCGTGCACCTGAAAGGAAATGGGACAAACGGATGCTCCCGCAGAAAGCAGTGCAGTCTGACCCGAGGCTGATGTAGATCCTGACAAGGATCTGGAACAAGCACGATCACTTCTGAAAGCCAGACAGGACTCTTCATCTCAGCCAATGCCTGTGGCCCAGGTTCCTCCCCAGGTCAGACTTGCTCCCTCACTCCAACCACACATATATGGACACACATACTCTAGAAGCATCATTCCTAGAGCTTAGATGCCTTTCCTGAGTCAGACCCTTCACAGGCTGAAAAACTGCAATTCTGTACTTACTATGAATTAACTATGATTGTTACCTGCCATCAGATGATGTGATACAAAGAGAAAGCTGGTTGAGAGAGTTTTCTCTTTTCACACACAAGAGTACATAGTTCGGCAACTGCATGAGAGGCTTGTAAATAAAGCCAACCAATGAAATGTGCGCCTTTCTCAGGGGCATGGGGTGAAATTGGATGTGGTACAGTGCTGGTCCAGGGCAGGAGATTGGAGAGTAAGTAGCATGCTAGGTGTGCCCAACAGGATTAGGCAGTGATGGCAGACCTTTAATAATTATTTAACTGGGCAAAACTAGTAGTAATTCCCTATGAACAGTCACAGTATTCAGCTCTAGAAATTCAGTATAAGGGAAACTGCTTAGAAGAGGACAGAAAGATGCATGATAAAATGCAAGAATCATTGTTTTAAGTTTCAGGAAGTGTCTTGAAAGGACAGGGCCAAGGGCTCTTGGACTCCAGGAAGGGCATCCCTGACGTTGTTCTGAGGCCCGAGGCAGGAAAGGAGACAGGCAAGTCCTGTAGGGCCAAGCGTGGGACTCAAGGAGTGTGCAGAGAAGCAAGCAGGTGGGCACAAAGAGAGCTGAAGTGGCAGCCACTGAAAGTGAAAGTGCTGGTCCACAGTAGGTAGAGTGTGTTCTTACAAAGGAATTGTCAATCTAAATATAATAAGAACAAGAACGGTATACTTCAGATTCTTTATATCATTAAACTTTTCTCTAAGTCTAGTGTGAGACAATTGAGACTCGGGTTGAACTGGAATTTGCTTTTGTTATATAATGGAGGAGGGATGTGTTAAGAAAATTAGGAGACAGCAGGTAGAGGGAGCAAAACAAAGGGAACAAACTGTGTCCAATCACCCTCAAGCACTTAGAAGCAACCATTTACATATAAACAATAGTTAGACTAATTGTATATCATTTGCAATGACCCACTAAAGGAGATTCAAAAAAGATCATTGTCAAGTATTGTCTTTGCAATCTTGGTTTCTGTTTTTCCCCTCACCTGAGAGTAATAAAACTGAGTTCTTTTGCATTATTTTAAATTTCAGCAATTTACTAATTCAAGTAGGTTTCCCTCCCAGTACTTTGAATTAATTTTCTCCTCATCAGGGAGCAGGGATGCAGGAAATTTTGCAAGTGAATTTACCAGCAAAATTAAGGCTATTAAGAAGAGTTTCATCTTTGTCTTCCACCGAACAGTCTTATATTCAAGTCCTCCATTCACTTTCTTATGAGCCAGGGCCCATCTTCCTTAAAGATGTTTGGTAGATTCTTGAAGCCCATAGGAGTGCTTGGTGCTGGGGACTAGGAATGGATGAGATGAACTAGATGGAAACTTGAACATATGAGACATTGAAAACTGTGAAAGAAACCAGGGCCTGAGCTGAGAACCTTGAAACCCAGGACCATAGAGCTTTAGTCATGTGAAACCCACGATGGAAGAAGAAAGTGGTGAACTCACTTCTGATCTTCCTGCTGGTATCCAAGAATATACAAAGGATGGCAGAGTGGGTTAGAGCAGGGGGGAGCACGGGCAAGAATTTAGAGATAGAGATGGGAAGAAAGAAAAGCCTCCAAGCTTGTGAAGAAAGGGCTGGTAAGATTTAGACATGGATATCTTATCTTCTGCCAAGAAAGCTTTGGGTTTGGAGGAGAGCTTGAGGGCTACATAAGTAAGTAGGTTAGAAGTGCAGGCATGTAGACTGAGAAAAGCAGCTAAGACTAGGGCAGACAGCAATGGGTGGGTGTGGGTTCACTAGTGCTAAACCAGTATGAGCTACAGTGTATGATGATACATTACTTTTATATTCCACCCACTGGAAACTATTACTTACCTTCATCATATTGGCTTAGAAATGGAATAAGGATGAGATAAATGTGCCTACAGAGAAGGACCTCAGTGAATACATTTGATAAAGACCTTGCTGACCTGTAGGGCAGTGGGCAGGGGCTGACCTGTAGAATAGCAGTGATTAAGACCCTCACGTAGGTCACTGAGAAAGCAAACATTCTGTTGCCCAGTCTGACAACATGTAGATGGCAGACAGAAACAGAATACAGACTCACAGTTCATTTATGCAGTAAAAGTTTATTGAGTAGGACATGCACGGTGCTGGGTTTTGGAGAAAACATGAAATAAACATTAGTCATTACTTTCACTTGAAGAGCTTAATGACTGTTGCACACTGACTTGACACATTATTGAAATAGCAGTTGAGCACAGAGCTGGATTAAGTGGCAAAGAAAGGAGGTATCCTCCAGACACTGCGGGAACTCGGAGGAGGGATGGATTTGGGGGTCTTCAGGGAGGAAGCAACCCAAGAGGAGCCTTAAAGACCGAGTTGAATTTAGATAAACTCAGATGAAGATGAAAGGCATTTGAAATGAAAGGTACACCATGGGTTGGGGATTAAAAGAGACACTTCACAGAAGTCATCAGAAAGATTCATGTCACCAAGAAAGCGCACAGCCAATGAGATGTACAGCTTGTGTTAGTTCTACTCTTACTGCTGTTACCACTTTGCTTTTGATGACATTTCTACTGCTTTTGGAAAAGGCGATGGAGATTAAAAAGACGTGGTTGGGAGACAATTCACAAACAAACACAGATCTGACTTTCTTCTTGAGACACGTGTGGGATAAAAGGATCACAAGGAACAAGAGCTTGCATCAAAACTGCTTGTGCTCAAAGGGGGTAAAATTACACACTAGCTTAAGTGTCTTACCAACACTACTACCGACTGTTGGGTAACTAAAAATCACTGCTTTAATGAATGATTATATTTTTCATAAAATGAAACAGAACATTCTAAGTTCCTATCAGACATATTTTCTTTCTTTCTGTTTCTCTCCTTATCTAGTGGTTCAATTGCTGGAGGGCAAACTTATTAATAGAAATGAGATGCAAATGATGTGATTTTCCATAGTGCCTTGAGATGATGTTGCTAGGACAGAGTTCAAACACTAGAAGAGAATGAGTAGGGATTTGTTTGTCCAAACACTCAAAACTTCCCCTTCAGAGCTGTATTAAAAAAAAAAAAAGGCAAATGAGATTTCAGCTGATTATTGCCTGACTCTCGGAACAAATGTCTTATTGCTGATTATTATCATTTCTGCAGTGGCCACTCTCTCTTCATTCTGTTTGCTGTCATGTTCTATAAATATCAAAAAGGCTGCAGAGGCAGCATCTCTGAGAGGAGACGTATGCTTCCTGGGTGCAGAAAGTGTGCCTCTCCAAGACAGAATCTCTGGATCTGAAGGCTGATTTCAGAGGGGATTATTCAGTCAATGGTAAATGGCACCCCACTCCAATTTCAGTTTCTATTTTCTGTTGTAGATCTGGGCAGCTGGGCTGTGTGTGTGCACGAATGCATTAGGAAGTGGTGCCTAGGGATGGGTGCATGCAATCCGCCTAAGTGACTTGTTCCACTCTGCTTTGCTACATTTTCTCTAGGGCTCTCAAACACCAGTGAGGCTGGCTTCCAGGGCAGCTCCCTGCTGAAAGTTTCATTCTGAGTGTTGGCAAAGAAGCAAAGCTCCAAGGTAGATATTACAGCAAATTCTACCTTGTCAATAAAAACCAAATCATTTCAAGAACACCCAGAGGATTAAAAAAAAAAACATCTGCTAGAATTTTTCTTGAAGTATGAAAGACCAGTTTGAGTCCTGGGAATTAGTGTAACAGCTGAATGCACCATCAGGCAGCCTGTGAAATAACCTGACATCCCTGCATTCCCATGCAAGAAGCAGGAAACTATTTTCTGGATGCCCAGTTTATTCCTGACCACAATTTTGTGGAAGAGGAAACAGTATCAGCCTAACAATGGCCTCTTCCTCAATGTGGCCCTTGGATATTTTGAAAGTGAAACTTACTAAACTCTGATTTCCTCATTTCTCTTAGAAGGGAACTTGTTGTGAACAGTAGCATCACCGACTATAGGACTATAGTTAAGGACCTTATTTCCCTCTGATGTTCACTGCAAAGGATCAACACAGAAAGTGTGGTCCTTCTTTCCTTACTCAGCACTATGTCCCTCATTGCAACAGGTACTGTCCTGGGTGATGCGGGCTTTACAAATCTCTGATGCTCCTAACAAAATACTCACAACAATAACCCTTATGAGGAACAGACATTTCATGCACTACTATAAGATTAACTAAAAGTACTTTCATCTAAGGACAGGTTAAAATTAAAAAGTCATCCACTTACAAATGTTACTCATGACTCTTACATTTGTAGCAGCAGCAGGGAAAAAAACAAATATTCTTAAGAAATGATGATATAGATCCTAGCCCAATATGAAAAACTTACTTTTATAGCTCATCAGTCTTTTTTTTTAAACACTTTTTAGTAAAGAAAATAAGCTACACTCATTCATAATATTGGCTGTGATCTTTAATTTAAAATTCTACTTTGTCTTATTATTTCAAATCAGTGTTCAGAGTGGAAGGCAGGAAACTTACCTTGAAGGAGTAGTAGAAGGAGCCCCATTCCTCTCCTTCCACCTCTGCAGTGAAAGTCACTGTTTCAGTACAAAGGACAGGAGAATTCAGTGCCTTCCCAGTCCCATTGGACTTGGCGCTGCCCTCTGTGAGGTTGGTCGGCATGGCTCAGGTGGAGTGGAGTCCCGCTGTCCTTGAGCCCACAGCCGACGGAGAGAGTCCAGCCCTCTTCTTGAGAGCCAGGCAGCAGCTGCAGCTCTGCCCTCCTCTGCCTCCCTGAGCTTCTTCTGGAGCTCAGCTGAGAACAGGCTCAGAGCCCTCCCAGAACCCACCTCACTAAAGAGCTCTGCCTGCCTGCTCAAGCCACGTGCTGCTTACTCCTCGGCAGTTATGATCCAGTAGCCGGCGCAGCCTCAACACCCCATGTACCTGCCCAGAGGTTGGGGGGGGCGCTTGCCCCAAAAAGCTGGCAGGAGCCCCTCACAGCAATCCACATGGCTCCCCAGGCAGTCCTTCCTGCTCAGCTGCACTTTTCCTCACTTCTGGAACAGACCCCCCTGACCCCCACATCTGCTCCAGCTTTAACAAGACAGGAATTCGGATTCCACAGTCACTTGATTAATTCAGGTCATGTTTGCCTTTCTGAAATCAAATCATAATGTTGCATTTTTTTCAACTGAGGGTACCTTCTGACTTACAATCCTCACTCAAGCATTTACTTAGTAGCCTGCATTTTATTTCAAGTGTGAGCAAAGAGCACGTTTGAGTCTCACATCCCTGATTCTACTCTAGGTTTCCAGAGGGCAGTGCTTCAGAAAAGTCTGGGGTCTGTGCTTGTCAGTCAACCACCACCTCTCATGATGTAACTGGGACTGGTGTTTGGTAGATACTCTTATCACCTTGATGTTCTTTTATTTGATGTCCAAAACAGCTATGAGAGGTAGGCAGGGAACGTATCTTTATATTCTCATTTGCACTAGAAGAGGCTGCTGCTCAGTGGTGAAACGATTTGCCCAAGATCCCACAGCTGGTGATGGAAATGAGATGAAAACTCAGTTCTTCAGAAATTCCTAGACAGTGGTGCTTTTACTGTAACATACTATAATTTGCATCAAATCTCAGGAGCCTGTTGAGATATGAAGCTAAAGGAGTAAGGAGGGCAGGCCAGGTATAAAACAAAAGTACTAAGCTGTTTGCATTGCAACCAAGTGTGATACCTGATAACTTACACTGAAGATGCTCCGTGAGCCAAACTTGCACAGCCACTTGTTAACGACACCTAGTAAAATAGGTAGTAATGTCATAAAAGACTATAGCCCCCATGATATTTCCTGGGCAAGTTGTAGCATAATCCATCCAGCCTAAGAGGAGTGCAGTGTGCTAGAGATAAGAAGATATTATCTATGCTGAAGGGACAGCAAATAGGAGGGAGCTGTCAAAAAATACCAGCTGAGCCACGAAGGAAGCCCCAGGGTGAGCTGTAGACTCTTAGGGAAAAGGTCAAAACAAGATGACAACCAAATAGTAAAATGAGCAAAGAGTATTCTAACTGGCACATAAGCATGAACAAAGTGCTCAAGCACTGGTGAAACAAAGCAACTTAAAACAAGGCAGAATTTTTATTTGTTGACATAGCAAAACTAGGGGCTGGCTACACCAAGTATTGACAAAGATGAGAAGAAACTGTGTGAGAATTAGCTGATATGCTCACCTTGACGAGCTATTTGGCAGTATCCAGTAAAGCTAAGATTAAGTAGTCTATAAATTTCCCTCTCCTTATCTGGGTTACTTGCATGTATTTAATTTAGGGAAATCCACTGCACTACACACATAAAATGCACGCATCTTTTCATAGGTCTGTTTTACTTCAATGAGAATTCATAAAGCAATATCTGTGAGAAACTTCTAGGAGAGAACAGAAGCCAGTTAAGTCATAGTGTGGTGAGGACAGAGAGAGAAAATGGTAGATGCCACGAACAGGTGGAGAGAAAACCTCTGTTTATGCTGTTTTCTCTCCACTCACGGTCCAGCTGGATTAGTGTTTGACCTGTGGCTACCCAAGAGAATACTTATGCATGTGTACGAGGAAACATGCAAGAGATGCCTATGCAATACTCCTTCGAAACAAATTAGAAGTAACCTAAATATTTACAGTGACAAAATCAATGAGACGCTCCAAACCAGAAATTACCCACATGCTTATCAACAGTAGACTGGATAAATAAAGTTCCATGTAATCATATAATGAAACACTTTATATCAGTAAGATGAGTAATCTATAGCAAATGGAAAATTATAGATGAAATATACAAACATAAAGCTAAATAAAATAACATATTTTAAAATTTATATGAAGTATGACTACATATGAGCTTCCTTGATGGCTCAGCAGTAAAGAATCCACCTGCAATACAGGAGACATGGGTTCGACACACAGGTTCAATCCCTGGGTTGGGAAGATACCCTGGAGCAGGAAATGGCAACCTACTCCAGTATTCTTACATGAGAAATTCCATGGACAGAGGAGCCTAGCAGACTGCAGTCCATGGGGTTTCAAGAGTCGGACACAACATAGTGACTAAACCACCACCACCATGACAATATATGTGTGTACATATATATAATATACATATACAACATATGTATGTATTTTACAATAGAATAATACACAATATTTGAAAGGAATGGTTGCAGAGAAGATGGCAAACTAGTATGGTGTGATGGTTAATTTTATATGTCAACTGGGGAGACTGGTGCCCAGATATTTGGTGAAACATTCTCAGTGTGTCTGTGAGGATGTTTTGAGATAACGTTAACTTTTGAATCCTTAGACAGAGTAAGAGAAGGCAATGGCACCCCACTCCAGAACTCTTGCCTGGAAAATATCATGGACGGAGAAGCCTGGTAGGCTGCAGTTCATGGGGTCGTGAAGAGTCGGACACGACTGAGCGACTTCACTTTCACTTTTCACTTTCATGCATTGGAAGAGGAAATGGCAGCCCACTCCAGTGTTCTTGCCTGGAGAATCCCAGGGATGGCGGAGCCTGGTGGGCTGCTGTCTATGGGGTCGCACAGAGTCGGATATGACTGAAGCGACTTAGCAGCAGCAGCAGACTGAGTAAAGCAGATGCCCTACCTTGTGTTGGTGGCTTTCATTCAATCTATTGAAAACCTGAATAGAACAATAATGCTGATCCTGCCTCAAACAAGAGGGAACTCCTCCCACCAGCCTGCTTTGAGCTGGAGCATTGGTTTCTTTCAAGCCTTTAGATTTGAACAGAAGCTTTAGCTCTTCTTGGTTCTCAAGGCGGCAAGCTTTTAGACTGAAAACACACATTAGCTCCCCTGGCTAGCTGACTGCTGGTTGTAGGACTACAAGGCCTTTATGATCAACAGGAGCCGTTTCCCTAGAGTAAATCAGTTTCTCCCTAGATAAATCTCTCATTGGTTTTGTTTTCTTTGGAGAAACCCCAGTATTAGACATGGCCTCTGGCTCTTCACCTGAATTCATTCCTACTGCTGCTGGTGCTATGTTGCTTCAGTCGAGTCCCACTCTGTGCGAACCCATAGATGGCAGCCCACCAGTCTCCTCTGTCCCTGGGATTCTCCAGGCAAGAACACTGGGTTGCCATTTCCTTCTCCATTCATTCCTACAGATTTCAAAAAAATAAGAAGAGAATTAATGAATTATAGAACTTAGAGTAAAACCATGTGATACCTGCTAGAAAGGCTTAAATGATAAAGATGGGCACCATGTGTTTGCAAGGATTTGAAAGATGAAAAACCATCATACACTACTGAAGTGATTTAAATTAATACAAAACATTTTCAATAAATTCTTGGCAGTGTTATCTAAGGTTCGACATATTCTCTGACCCAATAGTTTTCTCGCTTAGGAAAATATCTGACACAAATGAATACTTAATCAAAACAAGTAAAGATAAATAGAACAACTCTGTTTGAAATTGCCCCTAATTGGAAACTACCCACATATTAATAGCCCCAAACCACAAAGGTTCCAGGTGATCAATGAAAGAATGGGTAAACAAAGTAGGATATATTCTTATAATGGAATATTTTGTTTAAATATCTCTGTTTTCTGATAGATGATAAGCTCCACTGCCAGGAGCCAGTGTGAGAATCCCACCCGTGGCAATGGTCATGAGGAAGGAAGCCAGACAAAATGCAAAGGCGTGGTCTAGCTTCAGGGGTTCCCCCTGAGTTTTCCTGAACATCTACCCCCCAAAACCAGAATCGGCCTCCCTTATTGTACTCTGCTTTCCACTCTTCTGACACTCTCTGGAAAGAGTTAACTCAGGGCTTCAGTTAACAGTCTCCTGCAAAAGGAGTGTCTCAGCTCAAACCCCTCTGATGGCTCCCTAACTTGCCTGACAGAGACTTTTACACCTTGTGATTGTTTACAGCTCCTCAACTGGGAGAGGCACACAGCTTAAAGCATCTAAAAGATACAGAGCCCTTTCTAAGAGCTAAAAATTAGATTGGTGATGGGTTTTCACTGTTGACTCAATAACTGCTGCCAGGCCTCCATATTCTTTATCTTTTTAGATACCTGAAAGATATTAATCAATGTAATAGGAATATAGAAATAGGAATGTAGTAGTTTTGATGTTAGCAACACTAGACTTTTGAGTTAATTACTTTTCTTTGTTATATATCACTGCACTCCTCTTGTGTCCTTGCTATGTAAGAATGTAACTTTATTTAGTGCTATCTGAGAGTGGCACCAGACTTTGGGAAGATCAACACAAATAAGTCTTCTGGTTGACAAACCCTTATCAGAGAAAAAGTCTGTAAAATGTTAATTGGCCCTCTGGCTAGAAGATGATGTAAATCACCTAAGACTTATGTATACAATTAGGTATGCAGAAAGAAAGCCTGGTTTTGATGAGTCAGGGCTGCTGACGCTGCATAATTTTATATTACCCATTGATCTCTATGTACAATCAAAAAGGTATAAAAGGCCTTTCTAGACAATAAAGGCCGAGCCAGTCATTGGAAGGACTGGTTTTCCTTGTTAATTCCTTTTTAATTTCTGGCTGAATTCCCATCTAGAGCAGGAGGCTCACCATGTCTACTTACTTGCCCTGGCTTTTAAGTTCTGTGAGAGAGAGCCCAAGGCGGGGCACTCTCCGCTGTTCAAACGGGTGCTGGTGTCCCAATGTAGATGGTGCAAATCTCTTGTCCTGAGATGTTATTGGCTTTCCCCATAAACCAAGTTATTCAGCATCTTTCCTCCACCTAATTTTCCTACTATACTATTATTTCTTAATCTAATCTTATATTAATAAATAAATAAGTTTTTCCTCACCTACGCTGTTCACCCTTCAAATTACCCTGGATCCACCAGGGCTGGACCCCGGCACTCCACAAGGGACGGTACCATAGCTATTGTATTGACTGCTGTGTCTTTAGGGTCTAACACAGTGCTTGGCACACATACGATAGGCATTAAATAGTTTTATTGAATGAATAAACCCATCATAATGCAAGTGGTTCCATGTGAGTGTCGTACTGTTACAAGGATGATCTTGAAACTTTTCTAATTTAACAAAAAAAAATGTAAATCATTGGTAAATGTCAGTAATTTGACTTAATTATTAATAATTCACTAATAATACCCACAAACCCAGCATATTGTGAGGGTGCAGTAGAGAATCTTTGCTTTGAATATCCAGTAGTTCTGGGGGCTGGCTCCTGGCAGAATGTGACAGGTATGCTCACAGGAACTCTATTTTGAGAGCACTGCTGCTGCTGCTAAGTCGCTTCAGTTGTGTCTGACTCTGTGTGACCCCAGAGATGGCAGCCCACCAGGCTCCACCATCCCTGGGATTCTCCAGGCAAGAACACTGGAGTGGGTTGCCATTTCCTTCTCCAATACATGAAAGTGAAAAGTGAAGTGAAGTTGCTCAATCATGTCTGACTCTTAGCGACCTCATGGACTGCAGCCTACCAGACTCCTCTGTCCATGGAATTTTTCAGGCAAGAGTAATGGAGTGGGTTGCCATTGCCTTCTGCATTTGAGAGCACTGGTCTCTACTAAATGTATCACTAGAGACAGCCCATCCTTCCCCATCATGCCACCTCCCTAACACAAGACGTAGTTAATGGTGTTGACAGATTGCAATGAAGTAACCCTCAAAACTCTATGTTCCCTGTAGAAACTGGGAGCCCCTGTATTTTACATGCTCACTGCTTTCCAGGGCAGAATTCTCAGTCCTGGCTGCACATTGGAATAACTGGGGGTGCTTTAGAAACTCTTAATGCTTAGGTAGCCTCCCAAAGTTTCTAATTATGTTTTTCTAGGGTGCCTCCTGGGCATTGCTGCTGCTGCTGCTGCTAAGTCTCTTCAGGCATGTCCGACTCTGTGTGACCCCATAGACGGTGGCCCACCAGGCTCACCCGCCCCTGGGATTCTCCAGGCAAGAACACTGGAGTGGGTTGCCATTTCATTAGGATATTTAAAGTCTCCTCAGGTGATTTTAATGTGCTTCTGGGAATGTGAAATCCTGTCCTATAAAGACAGCAAGCCACCTGGCTAGCATTTCTGTGATTTTTGGTGCCTGCCCACAGAGTTCATTCTGGCTCCACTGTCCTGGTTGTCTGGTCTTGTCTTCAGCCCTGCAGGCCGTTCCTGGGGCTCGTAGAACCCATAGTGAGCCTGATCTCATTTCTGGGCTCTGCTTTCTCAAGACCTAGTTTGAGCCACTTAACACCTGTCATCTCAGAGGAGCACAGATGGGAGGGGAATTTTCTTTATCTTTGGACCACCGATTTTACATTTTTTCAACACCAGAAGTCATGGTTAACTTCCATTTTGGAGACCCTCAGATAAATAATTTGTGTCACACTTCTAGAACTGAGTATTACCTTTCTTAAAAAATATCCAACTAGAGCCTGGAAGAGATATGTTCCTGATGCAAAGAGCCAGTTCATTGGGAAAGACCCTGATGCTGGAAAAGATTGATGGCAGAAGAAGAAGAGGGTGACAGAGGATGAGATGGTTGGAAGGCATCACTGATTCAATGGACATGAACTTGGGCAAGCTCTGGGATATGGCGAGGGATAGGAAAGCCTGGTTTGCTGAAGTCCATGGGGGTGGAAAAGAGTTGGACACGATTTGGCAAGTGAACAACAACAGCAGGAATCTGAAGAGAGATGTTTCAGGTAAGGAGGGACAACAACACTCTCAGCTGTCTGTCCCTTAGCTTTTCTCTGTCTTTGGTGTGGTTCAGTAATTCATTCTGCCTCTCTGATCTCAGGGTGGTGGGTCTCTCAGGTTAATTCTTATATCTAATAATGTAACAGATCCCGGACTAGAAAAGAGTTGGACACGATTTGGCAAGTGAACAACAACAGCAGGAATCTGAAGAGAGATGTTTCAGGTAAGGAGGGACAACAACACTCTCAGCTGTCTGTCCCTTAGCTTTTCTCTGTCTTTGGTGTGGTTCAGTAATTCATTCTGCCTCTCTGATCTCAGGGTGGTGGGTCTCTCAGGTTAATTCTTATATCTAATAATGTAACAGATCCCGGACTAGGGCATCTCAATAAGACATCATCAAGCCTTGGTTGGAGACAGGGAGAAACTGCTTTACCAGGTGCTTCTGGG
>SJYC01019255.1:0-12815 GCA_006408675.1 Madoqua kirkii | reverse complement strand
ATATATATGAACATGTGCTCCCTGCCTGCTTGATCAGGAAACTTGTGCATTACATTTTTTTTAATTAGCTTTTTAATGGTTTTATCAAAACAAAACAAAAAAGCAAAAAAAAAAAAACAATTAAAAAAAAAGACAAAAAAGGAAAAGAAAAAAAAATTCCTGCAAAATTGCAGATCAACAAAAGCTGGTTTTATAGAGGATCATGAACTATGCACAAACTGGTTCAAGACTTTTCTCAAGTTCAGTAGTGTATTTAGCTAAACAGACCTTCCTCAGAGTAAGCGCATCTCATTCGCCATTACATGCGCTCTGTATATTTGATGTACACGTCCCCACAAATGTACACCAAATATGCGTGCGTGCGTGCCCGTGTGCACCCAGACATACAGCTTCCCATGCTGCATTTAGCATCGAGTTGTAGAAAACTGATATTTTTAAATTGGGGATGGAAGTAAAGAATCTCCGTTTTTGTTTTTTTGTTGTTGTTGGGGTGGGATTTGTTGGGGTTTTATTTTTTTGTTTTGTTCTTTGACCTTTTATTTTGAATTAAAGACGTCTGTAACTCTGAGATTAAAAGACAAGTGTGTGGCTTTTAATGTTTTTCCTCATAGAATGTGATTGTTGAAGAAAATGCACCGAAAGTTGCTTTTAAAAGTACAATGCTTTATTGAATCTTAATAAATGGCGATTCTTTTTTTCTTGAAAAAAAAAAGAAAATGTCAATATATATTATTCATGTATAAACAAATCATTCATGTTTTCACAAAGCTAATATTTGAGGAACCACCAGTATTTATATGATAAAAATGACTGAACAGAATATATATGCAAGGGGAAAAATGACAGTAAGCTTGATTTCATAAGTACCAAATAAGTGATGACATCATTAATACAGAATCAATTTTCAATAGGAGATTTCATAGCCAATTTAAAAAATGGCCCCATAGATTTAATAGCCAAATGGTTAACAGGGAAAAGAAGACAATTTTTATTACTCATTTTTCATTCAACAAAAAACATTTTGAGTCTGCTTTGTGTCCAACTCTGTGCTAGATACAGAGATTACAAAAGTAAGTAAGATTTAGTCTCTGATTACAAAGCAATTACAGTTATAGGAATCCATGGACTAAATTTAAACCACTTTCTAAAACACACAAAAATTTTTCATAAATTTTGGTCTACAAATTAAAAATTAGAATAAAATTATATATTAGTATTTCTGTGAAGGTGGTCATACCTGATTGCAGGGCACCTCTAAAATTCGCATTGGGCCCTGTAATATCTGGATTATTTTTCATAGACGTTCAAATTGTTGTTTACCTTTGTGTTTTGTAGACAATCATGATTATCTTTCTAATCAATGTGCCTATGGCACATCTTATACATAGTAGAATATATATAAATATTGTTAAACAAGTGAAATAATTAATGACTACTGAATGTTGATATTTTAAAATATTCCTCCTGAGACCTTGCAAGCTGATAAAAAATAATTTCATTATGTAAATGTAAGGCCAATTAAAATTATCTGAGATAAAAAGTAATTACTGAGAGCCCTGGCTGGTAAGAATGAATGATCTGATTAAATCTGACCACTTTACTTTCTGTGAAACATAATTTAGCAGATCTGCATATGAATAGAAAGAAGAAAATTAAATCTATTTACTTAAAATGGAAAATTCTGAAAGAGTTCACCACTGAAATGATCTCTCTAGTCAAAAAACACATCTGCAATTTGTGAAACATTTAATATGTTGCAGGAGAGGGTGTCATTTGACTCAGGACTTGCCTGTCACTAAGCCATTTTGTTATTCACCTATTGTGAGTCCCAAGTGTTGGATTATAAACAGGAACGTTCACCACCAACTCTCCTTTTTACCCAAATTCTGATCTGGGTGTTTAAGCAAATATGCTTTAGTTGAAGCCTTGAATAATTCAGGTTCTGTGCTCTGATTACTGTGCAATATGATAGTATTACTTACTGTGTTAAAATTCTCTAGAGCTCTCCATTCCCCCATGATAAAGTCCACACTCACAGATTTCTGCATGACTCTCCTGTGCCTTTTTACCCTCCATCCTCAACTGCTCCCTCCGTGCCTGTGATGATAATAACAGAATCTTCTCAGAGGGCTTGTTTCACATGTAAAACCTACAGAATCCTGGCACATAGTAGGCACTCAACAAATATTGGCTGTTATTGTTCTGATCATCAACTCAGAAAAAAACTTGTGAGGGATTCCATAAAGAAAAAGTACTTTTCTTCACTCAAAGAAATGTATCTGTGCTCCCTACAAAATAATAGTCATGTAAGAGGTGATTGAAGTTATGGTAATTTATTTCAGAGTCAGAATGAGAGGAGTCATAGTATGGGGCTTTACCTTAGAGCTGTTCTCCACTGGTTCAGGAATAGTTCTGCCTTCCTCATTCCCTCCCCCTTCTCGATCTAGAGACGTTTCCTGGGTACGGTGATTGAGAAAACCGTGGGTGGCTCTTTGCAAGCCATGGAGAACGTGGATTCTCTTCAGAGACTGGAAGTAGGAACAAGCTGACGAGTGACATAGCTTAGTCTTTTAACTCATGATGTACAAGAGGTGCATTTTTCTTTCTCACAGTAAATACAGCAGTATAAACTTGATATTCACTGTAACTAAACTGATACCATGAGTCATGTGGTCCAGTCTCAGAACAAAGAACACACAGATAACCACTACCTGCAGTTACAAAATAACTCGTGTTTTTCTCTATTTTTCTCATGTGGTTAATCCTGTACACAGTGCATGGCATTACTTAGCTTTCTTCCTTATTTATTTTTTCATATAAATCTCTTAAGCCTCATGCTTGTATTTACTATTCCCTAAATTTCTTCCCTAGTCTGATCTTACCTATCTCTTTTTTCTACCTTTCCCTCCTTATTTCAATCTGTGAAGTTCAAAAGGTTGAGTATGGTAAAGAAGGTGGGGTGGGGGGTGGAGGGAGAGCTGCTGTAGGAAAGCTAGCCTACTTGTTGATGGACAAATGGCAAACACATGGGATGATGACACTTTGGTATATTTTGCCTGCTGCCAGCAATAATCAGAGAAGGCAATGGCACCCCACTCCAGTACTCTTGCCTGGAAAATCCCATGGGCGGAGGAGCCTGGTAGGCTGCAATCCATGGGGTCGTGTGACTTCACTTTTCACTTTCATGCATTGGAGAAGGAAATGGCAACCCAGTCCAGTATTCTTGCCTGGAAAATCCCAGGGACGGCAGAGCCTGGTGGGCTGCCGTCTACGGGGTCGCACAGAGTTGGACATGACTGAAGTGACTCAGCAGCAGCAGCAGCAACACATGGTTTGGCCACACTGTTTTCTCCTTCCCCAAAGCATTCTCATGTTTTAGATTTGCCTCTTACTGGTCAAATCAAGGATCAAACAATACGTGTGTCCACTGTAATCACAATCTTGTCTTGTTCCATTTTCCATATCAGACTTCCCTGCTCTTCACCAGTCTCAAGTAAATTAGCATATGTGCGTTCATTTCAGGTCATATTTTCAAGTCCTTCATGATTTATGGGCTATACAGTGTGGATGCAGTTTAAGTCGCAAATGTAAGTACACTTATATTAACATTTAATATGATTAAACTCTGATTTAATTAAAGTATTTCCTCAACTACTCTAAATAACTATCTTCTTGTCTTGTACATTTGGTAATCTCCATCTTCTCACCATTGTTCTTATATGCTCTTCCTTACCAAAACCCTTCATCTTCTCCCTTTTACCAAACACAGTTTTGTTCATGTTGAAAGCTCATTTCAACTGTTTCCACTGAAGACTTCCTTCTTTTTAATTTCATGATAATCCCTCTATTCTAACAAATGAAGCATTAATAATTTATATTATAAAGATGTCACTTGACAGGAAATTATTATGTACTAATTACTAATTGTTTTTACTTTATAAGTCTCATTTCCTCAAAAAGATTGTGAGATCTTCAATCAATGGAACTTAGTAGAGTATAAATAAAGAAGGTTTATCTTAACCACAAATGATGAATAAAATGTCTTTCTGATGTCTTGTTTAGGAAAAATATATTTATCCTTATTCTGTCCCTTAGTGCCTAAGACAAGTGGATATATACAGAGTATGCAACAGATATTTGTTGATTTGCTATGACAAATACATAACTTCATTACTTATATTTTAATAACATAAAAGAATATGATACTGCTCGCTAAAGATGGTATTTACCTGTAATACATGAACTGTGTATGTTATATGAGTTCTTAGGAAGAAAAGCTCTACATAACTTTTTTTTTTTAAAGCATACAATGGAGAAAAGACAATCTCTTTAACAAGCGGTGCTGAGAAAACTGGTCAACCACTTGTAAAAGAATGAAACTAGATAACTTTCTAACACCATACACAAAAATAAACTCAAAATGAATTAAAGATCTAAACGTAAGACCAGAAACTATAAAACTCCTAGAGGAAAACATAGGCAGAACACTCTACGACAGAAACCACAGCAGGATCCTCTGTGACCCACTTCCTAGAATACTGGAAATAAAGCAAAAATAAACAAATGGGATCTAATTAAAATTAAAAGCTTCTGCACAACAAAGGAAACTATAAGTAAGGTGAAAAGACAGCCTTCAGAATGGGAGAAAATAACAGCAAATGAAGCAACTGACAAACAACTAATCTCAAAAATGTACAAGCAACTCCTGCAGCTCAATTCCAGAAAAATAAATGACCCAATCAAAAAGTGGGCCAAAGAACTAACAGACATTTCTCCAAAGAAGACGTACAGATGGCGGCTGCTGCTGCTGCTGCTAAGGCGCTTCAGTCGTGTCCAGTTCTGTGCAACTCCATAGATGGCAGCCCACCA
The DNA here is from genome assembly GCA_006408675.1 of Madoqua kirkii. Lineage (NCBI taxonomy): Eukaryota > Metazoa > Chordata > Mammalia > Artiodactyla > Bovidae > Madoqua > Madoqua kirkii. The sequence continues at coordinate 7,946 of SJYC01019255.1, read as the reverse complement.
GGCTCCCCCACCTCTGGGATTCTCCAGGCAAGAATACTGGAGTGAGTTGCCATTTCCTTCTCCAATACAGATGACTAACAAACATATGAAAAGATGCTCAACATCACTCATTACTGGAGAAATGCAAATCAAAACCACAATGAGGTACCATTTCACACCAGTAAGAATGGCTGCGATCCTAAAGTCTACAAGCAATAAATGCTGGAGACGGTGCGGAGAAGAGGGAACCCTCTTACACTGTCGGTGGGAATGCAAACTAGTACAGCCACTATGGAGAACAGTGTGGAGATTCCTTTCAAAACTGGAAATAGAACTGCCTTATGACCCAGCAATCCCACTGCTGGGCATACACACCGAGGAAACCAGAACTGAAAGAGACATATGTACCCCAAGTGGGAATGCAAACTAGTACAGTCACTATGGAGAACAGTGTGGAGATTCCTTAAAAAACTGGAAAGAGAACTGCCTTATGATCCAGCAATCCCACTGCTGGGCATACACACCAAGGAAACCAAAACTGAAAGAGACACGTGTCCCCCAGTGTTCATTGCAGCGCTGTTTATAATAGCCAGGACATGGAAACAACCTAGATGTCCATCAGCAGATGAATGGATAAGAAAGAAGTGGTACATATACACGATAGAGTATTACTCAGCCGTTAAAAAGAATACATTTGAATCAGTTCTAATGAAGTGGATGAAACTGGAGCCTATTATACAGAGTGAAGTAAGCCAGAAGGAAAAACACCAATACAGTATACTAACACATATATATGGAATTTAGAAAAATGGTAATGATAACCCTGTATGCAAGATAGCAAAAGAGACACAGATGTATAGAACAGGCTTTTGGACTTTGTGGGAGAGGGAGAGGGTGGGATGATTTGGGAGAATGGCATTGAAACATGTATACTATCATGTAAGAAATGAATCGCCAGTCTATGTTTGATACAGGATACAAGATGCTTGGGGCTGGTGCACAGGAATGATCCAGAGAGATGATATGGGGTGGGAGGTGGGAGGGGGGTTCAGGATTGGGAACTCATGTACACCCATGGCTGATTCATGTCAATGCATGGCAAAACCAATACAGTATTATAAAGCAAAATAAAGTAAAAATAAAAATTAAACAAAACAAAAGCATCAATTCTTTGGCACTCAGCTTACTTCATAGTCCAACTCTCAAATCCATACATGACCACTGGAAAAATCATAGCCTTGACTAGATGATCTTTGTTGGCAAAGTAATATCTCTGCTTTTTAATATGCTGTCTAGGTTGGTCATAACTTTCCTTCCAAAGAGTAAGCATCTTTTAATTTCATGGCTGCAATCACCATCTGCAGTGATTTTGGAGCCCCCCCAAAATAAAGTCTGATACTGTTTCCGCTGTTTCCCCATCTGTTTCCCATGGAGTGCTTGAATGTCTTTTCATGTTCTTATCAGTCGTTTGTATACCTTCTCTGGTACAAATCTTTTTGCCCATATAAAACTTGTTACTTGTCTTTTTATTGAGTTTAAAGACTTTATTTTATATTCTGGGTTCTATATGTGTTATTGTTGTTTATTGCTTTATCCTCTTAGAAAGGGAGGGAGCCTATACAGCCTTTCCATTTCCATATATTGGTGTGGCAGATGCTTTCTTAGCGAAAAGAGCACATTTATATTAACAATGTGCCATGTAGACTGAGGACCACAAGGAGAAGGCAGACGTTCAGAAAGTTAGATCTCTGGGACTTTTCTTTCTGCACATTCTCTCATATTTTAAACTATTTAATGTGATATCAGATTAAAAGAGTATCATAATAGAAAAAGTATCATTGGAGTTACAGATTTTTCTCTTAATTCAGGATGAATCAACCTCATTTGTGAGAATTTGTGTTAGTGATTTTCAACTTTGGATATATTTTGAATCATCTGGTGAGTCTTATACATAATCATTGCCTATGATCAACCACCAGATTTTGTTGTAAACACCCTGGGGTACAGCTTGGGTAATGGGGAGTTTTAAAAGTTCTCCAGGTGATTCTAATATGCTGTCAAGGTTGAGAAGTATTGAGTTAAACAAAGCAGTGGTGCCTGGGGTTTTCTGTCTGTTGACAATAGATAACTCAGCCCTACACGCTTAGCTGGCAAGTAAATTGGTTCTTATTTCACCTGCGATCTGAGTTCATGGCATGGCCACATAACCTTCACGGTGGTCATGTGTACGTGAGCATGTGGTTTTCAGTCAAGTCAGAGGGAGAAGGCACTGCAGTTAAGACACTATTCAGAAACTGTTTGAGAAATGTGGAAAACAGGTACTCAGCCTTCAACTAAACTTTCCCTCAAATTTTTCCTACAGGCAGTCGGTAGAAAGGCAGGAAAAATGTTGCCATCTGACCTACATTCTGCACTTCACTTACTTTCCGTAACACTGTGTCTAATTCTCAATCATTAATGTGCTTCAGAATCACCTGGAGACCTAATGAAGAAGAGAGATACAGACACATTAAGTATTAATGGTTGGTGTAAGTATTAACTATTAATAGGTAATAGTATTTCAATCAAGTTTCTCGGGTGATTCTGGTATATCAAAGTCTGAAAATCATTACACTAAGGCATTTTCTTGAGAACTTTCATTAGAAGGTTCTTACAAAGGAGGTTTGTGATCTGTTTTGATGTATACTCTGCTGTAATTCAAACTTAGATATACATAGAGATTTCTTGAGCTGCTGTCATCCTAGTTTACTTGATTTTTGTGTTTGGAATGCATTTTATGTATCAAATGCTGAGCATAGTCAAAAGCATAACAATATAGAACAGCAGTTTGTAAATGTGTTTAATCCTGTAATTTGTTCTTGCTTTAAAGTCTGGCAGCAGCAGCAGCAAAAGTCTGGAGATGTTCTGATTGCATATTGTTGTGTAACAAACCACTGAAAAACTTAGTGGCACAAATCAACAACTATTTTATTGGGCTTACAGATTCTGTGAATCAAGAATTTGGACAGGACATTGCAGAAATCATTTGTCATTACTCCATGATGTCTAGGGCCTCCATAGGAGAACTTGAAAACTAGGTAATTTAAATGACAGCAGGTTAGAATATTTTTGAGAACTTTAAACTCATATTTTGGCACTTGAGCTGAGATGTCGCCATGCTGAACTTAGTGGGGACTGTTGACCTGAGAGCCTACACATAGTCTTTCCAAGCTTGAGCTTCCTCATAGCATGACAAACCCAGGGTAATTGAATATCTTGCATGGTGGCTGAGGGATCCAACGTGAGTATTCCTACAAGTAATGTCAAACTAAATGTGCTGTGACTTTGGATGGAATGATGCCAGGCATATCTGGCTAATTTCAGTTTCAGAAGAAAGGGTTTTCAAAGTCCACAGTTCATGTCAATGATTTCAATTTCTACTTTTATATCTTTCTCAAGTAAAAGAGCTTCTCAGTCAATTATTTTTTCTTATCTGAATAGCCAGCTTTTCTTCTTGTCTCTTCACACTTAGGTGATAAATTTATACCAGAATCATAACATCATGCTCCGTATTGTTACACTAAACTCTGTTTTAAATTAGAACACTGTAAAGAATCTTAGAAACAGCAATGTTGAGGTGACTTTATTGAAAATGAAATTAGTAAGTTCCTGTCACTCAAATAAGGGAAAATTCATTGCTCTAACACTAACGCAGGATGATATCAGGTCTCCTGGGTATATTAGCTAAAAAGAGGTTCTGTCTGATTCAAGAGACCACCTAGGCCTCCCCAGGAATGTCTTCATTTTTCACTGTTTCAGAGAATGCATCAGCCATTTGATCTATGGAATGTATCTAAGGCAGAGAAAAGAGAAATTAAAATTCTTAAGGTAGGGTGACAAGGGATGAACAGTCCCTGATCTCAATAAGTCTAGCCAGTTTCAGAGTTTCTGTAGAGCTAATGAAACAATACCAAAATGTCTCTTGGCAACAATACCCACTGGATCATATAAGAAAGGGATCAAATTGATGCCCTAGTTTCTAGCAAACAAGGTGGTGAAGTCAGCCGTTAGACGGATGTGGGGTGTATCTGGGGAAGTCTTGGTTAGTTATTATGTTTCTGGTTAGTACAAAATCAGAGAGAGAAGGTTATATGGAGCTAGAATTTTATCTTGCCTGAGGAATAAGTTTAGAATAACAAGATTCCTGTTCTCTATATACTGACATACTTCTGGTGATCTGAGAACCAGAATTATTATCCTAGTTTCAAAAAACATCTCCCCAAGGTAAATGCCATAGTCGGTGTACCATCCCAGTGATTCAGAAGGCAGGATACCAGTGCCCATGTGCTTTGACCGGAGTGGCAATGATGGAAGCAGCCCGCCCTTAAGGCTTCCTTACTACCTGCTTACTGCCTCCTCCCTCGCTCAGTGTGCTCTTCAGTGAGTTTTTCTAACTTCATCTCAAACTTACATTCTCAGAACTCACACCTCCGTCCTATACTTTCATGCTTACTCCTGCTTGATCTGCCTTCTCCAACTTCCCCTTTATTTCCTGACTTTGTTACAGCAGTCTTGGCTTTAGATCTATGAATTCAATTTTAGGAACCCACCTACACTCTTTCTTGCGATGCTCTCTGGAGCAGCTTCTCTAAGTGAGACCATGGTTGATGATTAATCCACAGTGAAACGGAAACTGGAGCAATAGTGGAGTTATTCAGGTTGCCTTTTCCCTTTACTCCCTATCAACTATAATATAAATATGCTCTACAGTGGATTTGGCCTCTCTGTCTGAAAATGGTGGACAGAATTAGGGTCCCCGAGGTGGCAGGGCAAAGCACACCTGGTGATGAAGAGTAACAGAAGAGTTTGCCCACAGCTTAAGGTGTGGGCCATTCAGAGATGACACGGAGATTGTGGGGTGTGACTGGGGGTTTAGGGAGGCATCGTCACACTTGGTTTTTATCTAAATCAGAAATGTAGGGCCCATACTGACACCTAACAGCAAATTTCTCTTACTTTCTTTGGGCCATTGATAAGATAATTTCTTATATATATAAATGCTGCTGCTGCTAAGTTGCTTCAGTCATGTCCGACTCTGTGTGACCCCATAGACGGCAGCCCACCAGGCTCCCCCGTCCCTGGGATCCTCCAGGCAAGAACAATGGAGTGAGTTGCCATTTCCTTCTCCAATGCATGAAAGTGAAAAGTGAAAGTGAAGTTGCTCTGTCCTGTCTGACTCCCAGCGACCCCATGGACTGCAGCCTACCAGGCTCCTCCCTCCACGGGATTTTCCAGGCAAGAGTACTGGAGAGGAGTGCCATTGCCTTCTCCGATATATATACATACACATATATATACATACACATGTATAAATATCAAAAGATATGTAATTTTAAGCAATATGGGTTTTAAATGAAAACGTTTGACTCAATATAATTCTCAAAGAGTAATTTTCAAAGAAATGCTTTCAGATACTACAGTTTCCCTTCCTCTTTGTAGAAATCAAACTAGGGCCCCTTGGGCTTTGGGGTACCTGGCTCAAAAATAAATGACACAACCTGTTCTTTTTATCCATACTGTCTATAAAATAAGGAGTGCCATTGCCTTCTCCGATATATATACATACACATATATATACATACACATGTATAAATATCAAAAGATATGTAATTTTAAGCAATATGGGTTTTAAATGAAAACGTTTGACTCAATATAATTCTCAAAGAGTAATTTTCAAAGAAATGCTTTCAGATACTACAGTTTCCCTTCCTCTTTGTAGAAATCAAACTAGGGCCCCTTGGGCTTTGGGGTACCTGGCTCAAAAATAAATGACACAACCTGTTCTTTTTATCCATACTGTCTATAAAATTAAAATAATTATGTGGAGCTTTCATTGGGATTTTCCTCAAAGCCTCTTCCCTGATGCCCCACCCATTTTCATTTTCACTGCTTTTTTTCTTTATTGAATAGGGCTTTAAAAAAATAAAATAATAAATTAAGGGAGAACAGAAAAGAGTGTTATATCTTATTTCCTTAAGTATATTACATGTTTTCTAGAAGGCAGGAATGTGCCTTCTCCTCTTTGTATTGCCCAAGTCACCCAGATAAATGTCTCTCCCATGCAGGCTCTCAACTGGAATTAATAAACTCTGTCGTCATGTCTGCCCTCTCTATTCCACCTGCTATTTACATCTGTTTGATGGTCAAAGTCTGCCTGTGTTCCTCTTCAGTGCTTTTTTTGGAATATCTACTTCTTTTCATCTATCTCAAGCATTCTAATCTTACTTCAGGCCACCATTATTTCCTCATCGGAATTACTGAAACAGTCTGATACAGTTCTCCTTGTTTCAAGGTCTTGGTTTTGAGTTTGATCTCTTTCATCTTAGTCCCATATCACTCTGTTTTATCTTTGCCATGTGTTACAGAACGTGTTATTATCCTCCTTCCTGTTCTCTGGCCTTATGGGTGAGATTAACATACATTTTGCACAAGGTGAACATCTGTTGAATAAGTATCAGTGGAGCCATCTCTAGCTGTTTCAGTGGATTACAGGGGGTACCTGAGAGTTTCATGTTTAGTGGCCCTGTTATTATCTATAGTGGCTACTGGATATAGTCAGTGCTGAAACTGATTAGACTGAGTAAAGGATGAAGTCAGCATGGTTGTTAAACCTTAACATAAACACATTGTTTTTAAACGCAGAATAATGTAAAATTTAGAGCAAAAAATAACAAGAGAAAGGTGAAAAAGAAACTGATATTTGTTACATTTCTTTTATAAGTCAGTGAAATCCTTTCATTCTTCAGAAAAATATGCTGAGATAGATTTTGCCTTCACGTTTCACAAACAAGAAAATAGAGGAAACAGTAATGTGCCCAGCAGGTTATAGAACTGGGATTTGTTTCAGGTAGTCTGACACCACATCCGCAATCGTTCTAATATTCTGTAGTGGTGTAAGTGGATGCTATAAACTCTGATGTTGAAGCTGATGTAGCCTGTAATTTAAATGATCTTTTTCTGGGTTCTTTAGAACATTGAATAGCATAAAAAATCATTCACAGTGAACGAAAAAGCGTATTTGTCAACCATGAAGTGTTACTCACAACAGGCAGGTCCCCCTAGGAACCTGGGGGATGGCAAACCTAGTTGAGTGATGCTTCCTAAGAACAAGGTCCAGTCTTGACCATGAACGTGCTCTGTGAAGAGAGGTGGAAAATGTTGATCAAGTCATTTTCATTTGGTGGGCTTGTGCCTCCTCTTCGCAGTTGTGAAATAAAATGCATGCTTAAAAATTCTTAACATGTAGGATTTCTGCCCCTGGGGATCCTCAGCTTGGCTCTTTCCCCAAGGTCAGATGAAAACTCAAGTCAGTAGTCCTCTGATCCAGACAAATCAGTCAGATGTGATGGCAACGGGGCAGCCTGCTGTTGGTGACTCTGGGAAAATTGTTGTTAGCTCAGGTAAATGAGTGCTAATACATTGTGTTCTAGGAATGTCAAATTGTCTGCTACAACTTCAATTTTTTAAATACCAACTCAGACGGGAAAACTGAAGCTATTGTAGAAATCATCCTTATTCATAAAACACCATTTCTGTTTTATAGTAGAAGAAAACTCCTTTGTTTTCACAATCTTTTCATTTTCACATAACTCATTTTAAACTCAATCCCTGAATTTTATTTCTACTTTTTCTTCCCATTTATCTCATATCATCACTTTGTTTGTCTCTACTACAGGCTTGTGAATCTCTAATTGCACTACAGCTTCTAATTCTGTTATCTTTTGAGCCTCTTCTAGGAGAAAGTTGGGAACTTTTAAAAACCTCTTTCAAGGTTTGAGATGGGTTGGTCTTGCTATTCTCTTCTTAATCCATAGCAGTCTACCTGTGTTGATGTGGGCACGGCTGTCTTCTCTCTGAGTTTCAGATCAAAAGTGTAGTGAAAGCCCTTTTGGAATTCAGATCTCCAAGATGATTCTATCTCAGTTCAG
>SJYC01019254.1:0-11254 GCA_006408675.1 Madoqua kirkii | reverse complement strand
ACTGCATTTCGGACTCTCTTGTTGACCATGATGGCTACTCCATTTCTTCTGAGGGATTCCTGCCCACAATAGTAGATACGATGGTTATCTGAGTTAAATTCACCCATTCCAGTCCATTTTAGTTCGCTGATTCCTAGAATGTCAACGTTCACTCTGCCATCTCCTGTTTGATCACTTCCAATTTGCCTTGACTCATAGACCTAACATTTTAGGTTCCTATGCAATATAGCTCTTTACAGCATTGGACCTTGCTTCTATCACCAGTCACATCCACAACTGGGTATTGTTTTTGCTTTGGCTCCATACCTTCATTCTTTCTGGAGTTATTTCTCCACTGATCTCTAGCAACATATTGGGCATCTACTGACCTGGGGAGTTCCTCTTTCAGTATCTTATCATTTTGCCTTTTCATACTGTTCATGGTTTTCTCAAAGCAAGAATACTGAAATGGTTTGCCATTCCCTTCTCCAGTAGACCACATTCTGTCAGACCTCTCCACCATGACCTGTCAGTCTTGGGTGGACCCAAGGCCACCCAAGGCATGGCTTGGTTTCTTTGAGTTAGACAAGGCTGTGGTCCAGTGTGAACAGATTGGCTAGTTTTCTGTGATTATGGTTTCAGTGCGGCTGCCCTCTGATGCCCTTTCTCAACATCTACCATCTTACTTGGGTTTCTCTTACCTTAGACTTGGGTATCTCTTCACAGCCTCTCCATCAAAGTGCAGCCACTACTCTTTACCTTGGACGAGGTCACCCCTCTTGACCTTGAACGTGAAGTAGCTCCAGGCCAATATTGCTGACTCACCTCTTCAAGGAAGGGCATGTGAGGAGCCACCTTCCACTGAACTGTGAAAGATCTAGGCCAGGAAAGGTGCGATCAGGAGGAAATCTGAGCCAGGGCCACGGTGTTGGTGCAGCATGGGAGCTTCAGGGGTTGGCGGCTGCCAATCTAGTGAAACCCCTATTAAAGGATTAAATCTGCAGGAACAAGCATTAAGTGAGGTAATAAGTGATGGTAATATAAGAACACCAACAATGAGACAATAGAATGACATCTGAGTGAAGGAAATAGAACATTTTCTCTTTCTCCTCGTCGTCATCGTTGCTAAATTGGAGGAATAATTTGGAAATTTTCAAGAAAGAAAGGAAATCAAGTATGAGACTTGTATTGGGGTATGTCCTATCTCAGCTCCACAGTATCTTTGGGAAGTGAAAATATGGAGGAATTAATGTGTAAAGTAGATTGGGACCTGAACGGAATTGTGTGAAAAGTAAGATAGGCAAGACTTTTGAAATAAACATCATTGACTTAGAAAATAATTTATCCATAATTTGGATGAAATTATTTTCTTTACAATTGACATCTGATTATCCACATCAATTAAAACTTCAAGTGAAAAAAATTGATTTTGTTATGTGAATCAAAAGATGGAATGGGTTTTAAGAAGTAACATATGCCAATAATTCATTTGAGTGCTTGGAATGTTTTGAAATTTTATAAACATTACACACTCATGTATCCATTGTAGTTAAACTTTATGTTGCTTGGATAAGAATTCATTCTCCTCATTGTTTTTCAGTTATTTGCTTATAATGGGACTCTAATCATTAACTCAGCAGTGGCCACAGCACTGGAAAAGGTCAGTTTTCATTCCAATCCCAAAGAAAGGCAATGCTAAAGAATGCTCAAACTACTGCACAATTGCACTCATCTCACATGCTAGTAAAGTAATGCTCAAAATTCTCCAAGCCAGGCTTCAGCAATACGTGAACCGTGAACTTCCAGATGTTCAAGCTGGTTTTAGAAAAGGCAGAGGAACCAGAGATTAAATTGCCAACATCCACTGGATCATGGAAAAAGCAAGAAAGTTCCAGAAAAACATCTATTTCTGCTTTCTTGACTATACCAAAGCCTTTGACTGTGTGGATCACAATTAACTGTAAAAGATTCCTCAAGAGATGGGAATACCAGACCACCTGACCTGCCTCTTGAGAAATCTGTATGCAGGTCAGGAATCAATAGTTAGAAGTGGACATGGAACAACAGACTGGTTCCAAATAGGAAAAGGAGTACATCGAGGCTGTATATTGTCACCCTGCTTACTTAACTTATATGCAGAGTGCATCATGAGGAAGGCTGGACTGGAAGAAGCACAAGCTGGGATCAAGATTGCTAGGAGAAATAACAATAACCTCAGATATGCAGATGATACCACCCTTATGGCAGAAAGTGAAGAAGAACTAAAAAGCTTCTTAATGAAAGTGAAAGAGGAGAGTGAAAAAGTTGGCTTAAAGCTCAACATTCAGAAAATGAAGATCATGGCATCCGATCCCATTACTTCATGGGAAATGGATGGGGAAACAGTGGAACCTGTCAAACTTTATTTTTGGGGGCTCCAAAATCACTGCAGGTGGTGACTGCAGCCACGAAATTAAAAGGTGCTTACTTCTTGGAAGAAAAGTTATGACCAACCTAGATAGCATATTTAAAAGCAGAGACATATCTTTGCTGACTAAGGTCCATCTAGTCAAGGTATGGTTTATCCTGTGGTCATGTATGGATGTGAGAGCTGGGCTGTGAAGAAGGCTGAGCGCTGAAGAATTGATGCTTTTGAACTGTGGTGTTGGAAAAGACTCTTGAGAGTCCCTTGGACTGCAAGGAGATCCAACCAGTCCATTCTGAAGAAGATCAGCCCTCGGATTTCTTTGGAAGGAATGATGCTAAAGCTGAAACTTCAATACTTTGGCCACCTCATGAGAAAAGTTGACTCATTGGAAAAGACTCTGATGCTGGGATGGATTAGGGGCAGGAGGAGAAGGGGATGACGGAGGATGAGATGGCTGGATGGCATCACTGATTCGATGGACATGAGTCTGAGTGAACTCTGGGAGTTGGTGATGGGCAGGGAGGCCTAGCATGCTGTGATTCATGGGGTCGCAAAGAGTTGGACATGACTGAGTGACTGACTGAACTGAGTCATTAACCATTTGTTACTGATCTAGATTCATATTGCTTCAAACTGCTCATTACAACGAAAATATCTTTTGAAAAAGAATGAATCAAGTAGTACATATGTATTTATTATTTATTTAACAACACTTAGGAATTGAAGGGGCACCTTAGCTCTGGTAACTATATTGGAACCATGGAATCTTTTATCTTTTATCAGACAATTGTACACCAGTACATCTTTTATCAGACAGCTGTACTGTCTGAATTTTAGGACCCTTCTGCTTTAGAACAGAAAGTATTAGCAGGGAGCAGAATACCTCTTTATCTCACATGGAAATAGTGCTGATCATACACCCACTATGTTAATTTATTAATAGAGGATATGTAAAAAAAAGATACATATTTTCCAATTCATAACTCCATTTAAAAAAAACTTCTCTCAACTGAGCCAGATGGTGAATGAGGTCTCTAATCAGGTCTAGAATTTAAAAGAGAAAGAGATTGTAACTATATCTTGGAGACAGATTATCCATTTTGCTTTTAAGAAGCTCCTGCCAAGAAAACTTCATCCAAGAAACAATTTATATCATTTAAAGTTTAAAGGAAAGAAACAATTGAAGTTGTGTTTTCTTTGTCTACACAAGGCTTTCTGAAGTGGCAATAAGCAGTGTCTGATCAAAGCTTTAAATATTTGGCCAGGAAGATGACCAGACCATAGATACTTTAAATTCTGTTAGAATGATGGTTACAATAGAGTATCCTAAAGTGTATTATAATGACTGCCGTCAGCCTCCTGGCTGTAGGGCTAAGAGGTCTTTCACAAGGAACTCCATAGATCGACAGAGAGCTGTTCATTAAGCTTACACAACAGCTGAGAAAACAATGGCGACTTCTGAATGGAGCCAGTTTACTATTTCCTTTAACTTTGGTCAACCTGTTTAGATGCAATAATCTGACACCTTTCTTTGATCCTGATCGCTTTCTTTTCAGTCCTGCGATTTTTACCTTTGCCAAACAAAAGGAGTGGCAAATAATAACAATTTTCTTTATAACATTAGAGGCAAAATATATTCTTTCCCTGAGATTTTATGAATTGAGGGAGTGAGAAACAAGATGTCAACTCAATGCATAATTGTAGGAAGACACAATAGTCATGTGTTTTTATAACTTATTGTGTGTAGCATATTTGGAAGATTCCTAAAAGTTTACAGAAAAAAGGAATAAGCACAGATGCAAGAATAATCTGAGACATCATGGACACATGAATTATTTTGAGAAACATATAAGACATATTTAAACACAAAAATATATATGCTCTAATTCCATAATTAGAATCAATACTCAGCTAAGGGAATTGCATTATTTTATTTTACCTTAATAATAACTCTATGAGGTTGATATTAGAAGGAAACTGATGACTAGGGAGATTAAATAATTGTTTCAAGGATGCAAAGATACATTTTTGATAGTAAACGGAAAGACAGTTTTCAATTCCAGCTTTGTCTGACATTAAAGCTCCCTTTGTGAACTATGTCTTATGGTGATAGAACATTTGCAGAAATGTTGCTTTCTCCTCTGTTTACTGCCCTTCCCTTTCCTTGCTTTTTGTTATTTGCTGGACTGTAAGCTTGGTGAAGCCATGGATTGCATTTGGCATATTTTCGAATGCCTCCCAAGGCCGAGAATAGTGCTTACCACAGAGCAGGTGCTTGGTTGACTTGTTGAATGAATGAAGGAACCAGTGAACATCTGAGCTTCCTTCCTGACTCTGAATTGAAAAGTATTTTAGAAGGGTTGAGCTCTGCATATAAAGACAAACTTTTCAACTAATGAATTTCATGGATATTTTTCTTCTCTGTACATGCAAGAGTGATATATGATTTTAAAAATCTATGTTTGAATAAACTTAAAACAACAACTTTTTAAACAAGTATTTTTCCTGGTTCATTAGAAAGCTCCATGTGTGGCTTAATAGGCAGTATTCTTTTTTTAATTTCTTGGCGGTACATATAACAATGGAGTCTCTTCTAATCAACTGATTCTTAGAGTCGATGACTTATCACCCACACAGTTGCCAGGAGAATTTTTTTTAAGATTTTCGCTCTCCTGTTTATTTCACTTGGAGTGTACTACAGAGTCCTTACTGTGGCTGATACAGCCTGTGTGACCTGCTCCCTCTCCAGCCTCATTGTCATGTTTGACCCTAAACCAGAACGTCTCCAGCATCACTGACTTTTTCCCTTTTCTCTGCCAACATGCCAGACATGCTTCTACCTCAGCATCTTTACACTTTCTCTTCCCTCTACCTGGTGTTGCTTTGTTCATAGATACTCCTAAAATGCATATCTGTCCAACTGGTATACTTTCAGAGTCCTTCTTGATCACTCTCTAGATCCCTGCTTCTCTCTCTTTTCATACCGAGGTGTTGTTCTCTATAGGACTTATTATTCCCTGACCTCTATCAGGTATTTGTGTATGATCTGCCTTGTTCCTGCCTCTCCCTCTCAGCCCCCACTGGAATGCCAGTTCCAATGCAAGCTCAAGCAGAGACTTGAGCTACTTTGATCACTCTGTATCTCTAGCGTGTTGAACAATGTCTAACACAAAAATTTATAAGCAGACACTTGCTGAATTAGTGAATGGATGAACACAGGGATGAATAAGGCTCTCTAAGATCAACATAGGCTTCCCTGGTAGCTCAGATGGTAAAGAATCTGCCTGCAATGCAGGAGACCCAGGTTCGACTCCTGGGTCAGGAAGATCTCCTGGAGAAGAGAATGGCAATCCTCTCTAGTACTGTTCCCTGGAGAATTCTGTGGACAGAGGAATCTGGCAAGCAATGGTCCATGGGTTACAAAGAGTCAGACCAGACTGAGCAACTAACGTTCACTTTCACTTTCAAGACCAACGGAGGTCTGTGGGAGTATGGGATACAAGGGTTTGATACAATGGACTGCTGTATTGTTAGAGGGGAGGGCATATCATTTAGAAGGTTGGAGGGTGATTATATCAATATTTTGTATCTGAGGGAGACTCTTGAGGTCCAAATTCAGACATTCAAACTAGTTATCTGGTTTAATGGACACAGGAATATTAAAAAGCAGAGACATTACTTTGCCAACAAAGGTCCATCTAGTCAAGGCTATGGTTTTTCCAGTGGTCATGTATGGATGTGAGAATTGGACTATAAAGAAAGCTAAGCATTGAATAATTGATGCTTTTGAACTGTGGTGTTGGAGAAGACTCTTGGGAGTCCCTTAGACTGCAAGGAGATCCAACCAGTCCATCCTAAAGGAGATCAGTCCTGGGCGTTCATTGGAAGGACTGATGTTGAAGCTGAAACTCCAATACTTTGGCCACCAGATGCAAAGAGCTGACTCATTTGAAAAGACCCTGATGCTGGGAAAGATTGAAGGCAGGAGGAGAAGGGGATGACAGAGGATGAGATGGTTGGATTGCATCACTGACTCAATGGACATGGATTTGGGTGGACTCCGGGAGTTGGTGATGGACAGGGAGGCCTGGCATGCTGCAGTTCATGGGGTCTCAAGAGTCAGACACGACTGAGCGACTGAACTGAACTGAAACACAGGAAATGAGATGGAAAATACTAGGAGGTGCAGAGAGCTGAATAAACATGATTAGGTACGAGGGCCTCTCAGCATCAGGAAGCACAAAACTTGTGCCTCTTGAGCACTGAGCTGGGGGAAGATGGTTCTGTCTTGCTATTTTACTAATGAAGTTAAATAATTCCCCCATTTTTTATTACAAGCCTGTTTTATTCTGCTTTGGCCCCCAGTCCTGCTTTTACTCTCAGAAATAGGCATAGGGTCCTATTATTTGCAGACATTCTGGACAGGGGTGTGTGTGACAATGGACCTCTGCTGATATCGCTCAGCTTCAGAACACTCTTTTGGATTGAGCTTCTAACCAGGTCTCTGCAAACCGTTTTGTCAGCTGTTACTCGGTATCTCTGCCAACAGGGGGAGCTAGAGGGAGGGTGGCCGGCTGGAAGAATGAGAAGGGACAGCTTTAAGTCTGTTTCCTTTTGATCTCATGAACTACTGCAGTGGATGTTTACCCTGGCAGTAGCAGTCAATATCCTGTTTGTTGCTAGAATTAGCCTCATGTATCCCTTCAGGGATAACGGGGCCAGCTGGTCAGGGCCCAGTTCCTCAGGAAGTTTTCCATAAGGCTGTACCAAGCAGGCGGCGCTCTCTCCCCAGAGGTCTGCATCCGGGCCCCTCTTAGAAGCATCTACATTTTAGTAATCCCAATTCCTTCTCTTTGTCCTGCCAACCCTAAGGATAGTTGCTAATACTTGCAGTTACAACCTGAATAGTCCCTCAGATTCCCTTATTTGCATGTTCAGTTCTACGAAACGTAATTAGCCTGCTTTATATTAAATTATTTTTGTAAAATAATTGGTATGAGTGCTACCTTCAGACTGGATGCTGACTGAGAAAAGCCTAAAGGAAGGGTAACTGGTTTTTGGTGGAGAAGTAAGGGGTTCTTATTTTACCGTTTCAGGCTGGCATCAGAATTATCCTCCCAAACAAGATCTACATTCTAATACTATTCAAATAATATGGATGGTGTTTCAAAAGGGAAAAGAAACAAAGTTAAAATCTGAAGGAGAGAGAATGCATACTATAAAATAAATGTTACTAACTATGAGAACCATAAAATGGAACTATCTGAATTATAGAGGTTAGCTTGGTAATAAAAGAAACAAATGTGGAAGGAATTCTTAAAGGAGATGATTCATAATGTATTGTTGAAAGGGATAAAAAGGAATCAGGTGTAACATACCTTATTATCTCAATTGTATGTGGAGGTAAAAAAGGGCAAGCAGCAGTAAAAACAAGAGTGTTTTTTATGATGGTCAATGTCAAAAAGAGAGATGCAGTTGTGTATTTCATTTGGTAGATGAATTTAGCCCCTTTCCCCTCTAATATAAAGGCTCTAAACATGATAAAGATAGCTCATCTTTGTATCCAATATTCAAGGAGCCAATAATCTAATTGCTCTTAAACACAGAAACTCAATTATCCTTTTATTATTTTAAGTCATTAGTGCTATATATTTACTTGAGACTAACTAGACAATACAGAGCAGCCAAAAATAGTATCATCCAGACGATGATAACATTAATATCTTGATGTGGTTCTCTAGATTTTTTTCTATGCTTAAGTATTTATGTATGCATTTATATGCCTGTTTGGAAATATACCAAATGTATATAGCCCATTTCTTTCCTTAAAATATATCATGAATATGTTTTCCTCACCAGTAAGTATCATGGAATAGTTATGTTGGCTTATTTCTTATTTCCTCTTGGATTCATTCCCCATCTTTTCCTACCCTTTTCTAAATTGCAGGGAATTACATATCCCAGATGTCATTGCCTCACTAATTTGCAGGTAGATTCGCCAAAAATAGGAACTGGTGGAAGACTGAAAACCAAAAGCCAGGGTATTTCTCTGTCTTTCTCTTTGCATCGAGTGTTATTTTTGACAGCCATGAGTCTCTTCCTTGGTTCCAGCAAGAATGGAACAGCCCTCTCCTCTGTGGCCCCCGACTCCCCTGGCACCTTGCTGTGGTTCCCCCTGGGGCCATACCTTCCGCAAGGAGGTTTCAACTTCGGTTCCAGTGACACCGCTTCTTTCCCATCATTAGTCCAGGTCTGGGGGTGTGAGCAGCTTCCTGCTCTCCTTAAACACTGTACTGCCTCATCATCCCATTTGCCTTCTCAGTTTTTCTGTCACCTGTATAGCCAGTTTCCTGACTGCACTGTGACTGGCAAGTGACTCCACTGATGAAACATTTTCCTTTTTGTGCTTATGCTATAAAACATTTATAATTTAGTATCACTTCATTATTTAACACTTGGAACGGTCAGTTTCATACCATAATAAACAAAACTACAGTAAACATCTTTGCCTTTAGTCTACATTTTTATGGCTTTTTTGAAACCAAGTTTTGCCCAATCTCCCTCACTACAGGTTAAAACATTTATAATATTCCAAAAGTGAGTAGTAATGATAAGGAGGATGATGGAAATAATAATTAACATTTTACGAATACTTACTACCTGCCCGCCTTTCTTTTACTATAACCATGTAGTCGACATGTTAGTGCATGCTACTGCAGCGTGTATTTTTCTTCCTATTTATTTGAGGGAAAAAAGTGTTTCTCAAATTAAATTTTAAGGGGCTTATAGGGGTGCCAAAGTTAAGTTTTCAAAAACAGTTAATTGACATTTTGATTGAAATGATTTCAATTTATAGGTTAATCTGAGAACGGAAACTTTTATGGCATGACATATTTGTTTGTGTAGGTGCTCGTAACAAAATTCCACAGACCGGATGGCTTAAACAACAGATATTTATTTCCTCATAATTCTAGAGGCTGGGTGTTCATTATTAAGTTGTAGACAAATTTGGTTTTTGTTGAGGGTTCTCTTCCTTGCTTGTAGATGGGTGTCTTTTTGTATGGCGTTTAGTATGTGTAGAGAGAGAGAGAGATAGACAGACAGACAGACAGAGAATGAGAGAGCAAGGGAGAAGACGAGCTCTTTACGTCTCTTTTCTAAGAACTCTTCTGTGGGGTTGCAGCTCTCCTCGTATGACTTCATTTAACTTCACTTGCTTTCTTTCTCCACATATAGCCACACTGGGGGTTAGAAATAATCTACTAGAAGGGGAATATACACAAATGTATACTTTGCAGTACTACTTATATAAGGAAAAACAGGAGGAGGCAGAGACCTAAATGTTTATGGTTTAATGAACCATGGTACATAAAGCATAATGAAACATGAAGCAATTTGAATACATTTTTATTGATATGGAAAATACTTGACATAATACATAGTTAAACTTGACTATAAAAGGCAATATTAATAAACACGAGTGCAGAATGATGGATGGTTTATTATCATTATCACTTTCAAAGGCCCTTTAAATCACTGTGATATTGTCTTTTCTGCTAAAAATCAATGATCCAGTACTTGATTAAGCTATTCAACGCATTTCCTTCTTTCTGCTTCTGACTCTCCAGAGTGAGTGAGCTTCTCAGACTACATTGCTCCTTTCCAAACCTTCTCTATTCTGATTTCTATCCCTACTGTACAAGGTCAGCACCTTTTCAAAGGTCTCCAGTCACCATCCCCACCTTTGTGCTAAACCTTTTCTCAAACATCGGTTATCTTGAACTTTATATAAACTTCAACCCCATGGACTTCAATACTATATCCTAAATTCTTTATTTTCCCCTAATGCGTTATTGTAAAACGTTCCAACCATGGAGAACATTTGAAAGGTTGGTGCAACTACAAGTAGGTTAAAAATTGCTTGTGTTTTTAATCACACTTGCTTGCCTTTCTTTCTCACGTGTATGTGCATACTCTCTCAGTCTGCTTACTCGCCCAGTCGTGTCCAATTCCTTGTGACCTCATGGACTGCAGCCTGCCACGCTCCTCTGTCCATGGAATTTTTGAGGCAAAAATACTGGGGTGTATTGCCATTTCCTACTCCAGGGGATCTTCCCGATCCAGGAATCAACCCATGTCTCTTGCAAATCCTGCACTTGCAGGCAGATTCTTTACCACTACACCACCTGGGAAGCTCATAGTTCTCATTTTATACACATATATGTTGTTTTTGCTGAATTATTTGAAAGTATGTTCCAGTTTTGAAATCTCACTGCTAAACACTTCTTCACGTGGTGCCCCAGAGTAGGACACTCTTTCATTTAGCTACAGTGTCACACTTAACGAAAACTAATAGTTCCCTCGGTTTGGTCCAGTCACTCAGTCATGTCTGACTCTGCCACCCCATGGGCTGCAGCATGCCAGGCTTCCCTGTCTATCAACAACTCCCGAAGCTTGTACAAATTCGTGTCCATAGAGTGTGATGCCATCCAACCATAATAGTTCCCTAACATTATCTAATATTCTGTGTACTTAAATGTATTCAGTTCAGCTCAGTTCAGTCGCTCAGTTGTGTCCGACTCTTTGTGATCCCATGAATCGCAGCACACCAGGTCTCCCTGTCCATCACCAACTCCTGGAGTTCACTCAGACTCACACCCATTGAGTCCGTGACTCCATCCAGCCATCTTATCCTCTGTCCTCCCCTTCTCCTCCTGCCCCCAATTCCTCCCAGCATCAGAGTCTTTTCCAATGAGTCAACTCTTCCCACGAGGTGGCCAAAGTACTGGAGTTTCAGCTTTAGCACCATTCCTTCCAAAGAAATCCCAGGGCTGATCTCCTTCAGAATGAACTGGTTGGATCTCCTTG
>SJYC01019253.1:0-22544 GCA_006408675.1 Madoqua kirkii | reverse complement strand
ATGAGTCAACTCTTCCCACGAGGTGGCCAAAGTACTGGAGTTTCAGCTTTAGCATCATTCCTTCCAAAGAAATCCCAGGGCTGATCTCCTTCAGAATGAACTGGTTGGATCTCCTTGCAGTCCAAGGGACTCTCAAGAGTCTTTTCCAACACGCAGTTCAAAAGCATCAATTCTTCGGCTCTCAGCCTTCTTCATAGTCCAACTCGTACATCCATACATGACCACTGGAAAAACCATAGCCTTGACTAGATGGACCTTTGTTGGCAAAGTAATGTCTCTGCTTTTGAATATGCTATCTATGTTGGTCATAACTTTTCTTCCAAGGAGTAAGCGTCTTTTAATTTCATGGCTGCAGTCACCATCTGCAGTGATTTGGGAGCCCCCAAAATAAAGTCTGGCACTGTTTCCACTGTTTTCCCATCTATTTCCTATGAAGTGATGGGATCAGATGCCATGATCTTAGTTTCTTGAATGCTGAGCTTTAAGCCAACTTTTTCACTCTCCACTTTCACTTTCATCAAGAGGCTTTTTTTAGTTCCTCTTCACTTTCTGCCACAAGGGTGGTGTCATCTGCATATCTGAGGTTATTGATATATCTCCTGGCAATTTTGATTCCAGCTTGTGTTTCTTCCAGTCCAGCCTTTCTCATGATGTACTCTGCATAGAAGTTAAATAAGCAGGGTGACAATATACAGCCTTGATGTACTCCTTTTCCTATTTGTATTCAGTTGACCCCAAATCTTTTGTTACTGTTTACTTTTAACCAGGTTCCAGTCAAAGCTGACATATTGAACTTGAGTATAGAGTCTCTTACTTTCTTCCCCATGATATTTTCATCTTTTGAAAATCACATATGTGTATATGTATTTAAGTTCTTTTGTTTTCACTCATGTTCAGGTTTATAATTTTCTCTTTTTTCTTTGAGTTAAATTCTGAAGAATGAGTAGAAATCAGATGAGGAAGACAGAATTACATTTCAGACAGAAAAAATACACAGGAAGAATGAAGTTATGACTCAGCATGCCCTCTCTCCCACCCCCAGAGAAGATCACGGTTGGCAGGAGCCAGATAATGGAGCTCTTTTTTTTTTCTTTCCAATAAGTACTGATGATGGTGTTTCTTATAGTATAAAATAAGAATATTAAGTTTATGATGCTCTCAGATTATGGGTCAAGGGAAGAGGTAGGTACAGAGAGAGCAGGAAATAGCTTTATCATAAATTACATTACAGGGTGAAGGCAGACAGTAAATTTTAACGGAGACATGTGAGCTCTGATATTGGAATCAAGTCTAAATGTGTCTGAAATCCCAGATCTCCTTGAGGTTAATTTCTCCGATCACTGGAACACTTGTCTTTTATCCCTTGAAGTGGGTATCAAGGAGTAGAGCAAAGTGTTAAATAAGATATTCACCAAATATGTGCAGGAGCAAGAAATACTAAAAAAGCCAACTTAATTTGTTTGTCAGTGATGCTGTGGACACATCATACCAATCTTTGCTGATTAACTATATTATTCTTGGCAGTAACATATGCTTCCCTGGCCACCTCTGCACAAAATGCTGACCTTTGGCTGAGTCCTGTGGGCTAGCATGCCACCTCCCCATTTTTCCAGGCTTCATCCTTGGTGTCAGATGTATCACAGTTCTGGCTGTAGCCATCAGCATCTGTAAGAGGAGCGTTATTGTGCAAATCTCTCTGCTCTTGAGTTTTGTCTCATGATGAAGGGTGCTTTCCTGCTGCTGCTGTGTGCTGCTCCGCCCACCATAACCTCTGAGGGGCAACCCTTGGTGGTGACTCAAATTCTGCATTTCCTTAGAAGTCGCTTTTGGACCCTGACCTGATCCAGGTTCTGTATGAGTTTTCTATCACTGTCGTAACAAGTGACTACAAATTAAGTAGCTTAAAGCAATACCAGTGTATTGTTTTACAGTGGTGTGGGCTGGTGGTTTGGCCATAGAGTGGTTCAGCTGAGCCCTCAGCTTTGGGTCTCTCAAGGCTGAAATTGGGGATTGGAAAAACTGTGATCCTGTCCTGAGACTCAATCTGCATCCTGGCTCATTCAGGCTGCTTGATGAATTCACTTCCTTATGGATGTGAGCCTGAAGTCTCCATTTCCTTGTCGACTGTCATCTGGGGACAGATCTTTGCTCCTAGAAGTTGCCTGAGCTCCTTCTCATACTCTCCATGTGGGCCCTCCAGGAATGGCAAGTTAGGCCCTCTAATGCTTCAGATCTCTCCCAACTCCCTCTGCCACAACTTTCTGACTCCAGCTGGAGCATTCTCTCTGCTTTTAGGGCAACACATGATTGGATTGGCCTATCTGGGTAATGCATGGTAATCTCTCTATCTTATGGTTCATAACCTTCACTACACTTGCAAAATCCCTTTTTGTTATGTAGTGGAACATCATCACAGGTCCAGGGATAAGTGTGTACAATTGTGGAGGGCCTTTATGGAATCCCTTATCCACTGCTTGAGCAGCTAATATGTACCTTGTCACTGATATGAATTGAAGCATTCCCTTGGGATACCCCCAGGGATGCTATAAAAATATTAGGGTAAACCAATTTCCTAAATATTTATGGGGAAATGTAAAAAATAATATAAACAAACACACCCCCCTAAAGGCAGCTTCTTTTTTTAAAAAGTACTTTTTATTTTGTGTTGGAGTACAGTTGATTAACAATGCTATGATAGTTTTGGGTGGACAGCAAAAGGATTCAGCCATAATATACAGGTATCCATTCCCCTCAAAACTTCCATCCAGTCTTCAAGGTAGCTTCTTGAAACTATCAGAAGCACTGGGTTCGATCTCTGGGTTGGGAAGATCCCCTAGAGAAGGAAATGGCAATCCATTTCAGTATTCTTGTCTAGAGAGTCCCATATACAGAGGAGCCTGGAGGGCTATACTCCATGGAGTTGCAAAGAGTTGGACACAATTGAGCTACTAACACTAGAAGCATATTTGTATCAGCTGAAATCTTTTCTTCATATTTTCCCTTGCTTCTTTGGACAAACAGGACAGGGTCCTTGACTAAAGTGGCCAAGCTACTACCTCTCCTCTTTGTTGGCACTCCAGGCCAGGTCTCAGAGGACTCCAATCATGTTCCTAAAAAGCAACAGAAAGCTCCCATCTCCACGAGGCATGATTCCCCCAGAGGTAAAACTAGCAGATGGGAATTTGAGTCCTAGAATTCTGTGTGGGAGCTTACTTTGAGCCTTCTCAATTAGAGAGGAAAATTAATGCATCTTTCTAATCAGTTGAATGATGCTCATTAGAATTGTTAAATAACATTTTCAAATGAATTGATAATTAAAAGAAGGAAGAGACGCAACTCCCCCCATCCTCAGGGGATACCGTGGGGAGCAAAAAGAGTTTTATCTGTTGTAACATATTTTTCTTGTTTTGTGTCATTTTGTTTTTTTTTTTCTTTTTGGAGAAACAGCCTGGTTTAGGGAAGCAAGTGGTCTGTGGAAGTTCCAGCAGCACACAGGTGAGCTAGGTGATCTGATGTGAGTCGCATGCCGGTCTTAACCTCATCTCTTCAGCTGTAAAAGCTGGGCCCTCTCTCCCGACCTGGCTGGGCAGTTTGCAGACATACACATCAGCTCTGTTACTCATATGGAACCAACAGAACTTAGTATGAGACTCAGTAAAGCGTGGGGGTTGATGAGAACAGCTGACAGTGTAACTAGCCATATGAAACCGTTCCAAGTCAGTTCCAAACGTTCTCACTTTATGGCATTCAAAGTAACAATATTTTTTTTTTTCATGGCACATCTGGGACCAAAAAAATATCTATTTACTAAGTAGTTTGGTTTCAACAACAATGTTATTTATAGTATTATATAATACTATTTATAATATGTTATTTATAGTATTATATATTATAATGTTTATGTCCTGGCAACTTATGCAGCCATGTGAAAAAAAATGCCATACACATATAAAGAAAAGATAATAGTTTTATTTCATTTAAAAATAACACAGTTACTTATAATGGGACTTGTGTGGCTTTTGGGTGCTGCACAACTTTGCAAACGGGATCAGCTGACAGTGCCATGCTTAACCCTGCTCTACACTGATTTTTGGGTAGTATTTGCCTTCTTTTTGTAGTATGTATTGAAAATCCAACTTTGTGAAGATCTATCATCATCAAAAGGAATGCAGTGTGACCTAATATTGTAACTGTGAACTACTTCCAGCTAGGAGTCTGCTCAATGTCGAACAGATGTCAAGTATCACCACATCTCCCTTGAAAATTTCAATAGTCCCAACCACCCTCTAGAGTTCATTGTGGTGCCCTGAGGCACTTTGGCACACAGATAGGAATCACAGATCTAAGAACTTTCTATGTATTAACTCATTTAATCTTCAAGACAGCTCTGTGATTTACTGCCTCTATCACTATTCCCTGTTTTGGAGATAAAGGCATTGATAGATTAGAAATCATTCCCAAGGTTAAACATCTAGTGAAGCCAGAATTTCAATCCAAGAATTTTGGATCTAAAGTCCTTACACTGCACTAGTACTCAGGTCAGGAGGTCAGAGAAAGCTGGCTGGACCTCTTAGGATCTGCCTGACCTTGCACAAGCTAACCAACCCCTCCAGGCCTCTGTGTCCTTTTTTGATAAAAGGGGATCATAACAATGGTTTTAGGAATTAAATGAGATGACAGATGTGAAGACCTGAACTTAGCACCATCACTTAATACTAGTAAAATTTTGCAAAGCGGTTCATTTGCCAATCATTTTTTCTTTTTCCCAAAAGAACTCTGTGAGATAGAAGTCAGTTTTAGAACACAAAGCTCAGAGATAATTCAAGAACACTGCAGTAAGCCTGTGGTAATTGCTTCAAACCTAGTTGGACAGGTAAGGGTCTCCCTGAGTGCCATCTTTTTATTACCCTCCTTATACTCAAGCCTTTGTAAGAGAGAAGAAATGAGCCTTAAGGTGGAGGTGTTTCCAGTCAATGTAGGGTAAAGATTTTGAGGAGCTGATAGAAAAACATCAAGTATCTTGAGTAAACTCTTTGTTTTCCTGTTTGTATAAATGGAGGGAGAGTGAAAAAAAAATGTAGAGTCCTACTTATCTGACAAAGTAGAAAAAAAATGTCAGTGTGGTCCTGAGGTTCACTTTTCTTTTTCATGAAAGTGAAAGTCACTTAGTCATGTCTTTGCATGGATTATAGAGTCCATGGACTTCTCCAGGCCAGAATACTGGAGTGGGTAGCTTTTCCCTTCTCCAGGGGATCTTTCCAACCCAGGGATCAAACCCAGGTCTTCCCCGTTGCAGGCAGATTCTTTACCAGCTGAGCCACAAGGGAAGGCCAAGAATGCTGGAGAGGGTAGCCTATCCCTTCTTCAGAAGATCTTCCTAATCCAGGAATCAAACTGGGATCTCCTGCATTGCAGGAGCAACTGAGCTGTCAGGGATTATGTTAAGAAAAATTCTCCAGATTAAATCATGACGACCCGAGGGAGAAGATATTGTTCTCTACATCCTGACCAATTTCTTTCTGCTCCAAAGTCTACAATTGTTTTGTTCATGTCCTGCAAATGTGTGCAAACCATTCTGACCTGTGTTTGTCTTCTGCATCCCAGGGTAGCCTCCCATGAGGCAAACGCTTCTGTTAGAGCCCTGAGTTCATTTCCGGAGCTTTTCTTACAGGTCAATTACAGTTTTCTGTTATAGTCAGCACCGTTCTTTGGTAGTTTTAAGCTTCTTTTCTGTACCACACAGGACAGTTTAATAGAAAGAAGATGAACCGTGAAATGGAGCAAGCCATGCGTTGAGTCTCACTCCATTTTGCCACTAACAGTTGTACAGACTCACCTTTACGTGTCTGCATTTCCTCATCTCTAATACTGGGATAACAGCATTGCCCTTTCATTGTCACTGGGAAGATTACTTCTGATAATAAATGTGAAGATGGAGTATATAATAGACATTATATTAATCTTGCAGGCTTCCCAGGTGGCTCAGTGGTAAAGAATCCACCTGCTAAGCACGAGATGCGAATTTCATCTCTGGGTCAGGAAGATCCTGAAGAAGGAAATGGCCACTCACTCTAGTGTTCTTGCCTGGGAAATCCCATGGACAGAGAACGCTGGTGGCTACAGTCCATGGGGTCCCAAAAGAGTCGGACATGACTTAGCCACTAAACAATGATTGATCTTTTCTCTAACGGTAGACCTTCTATCTATGGTTTCTAAACTCCAGAACTCTGTTTTCCTGTCCTCTCCAGTCTCTTAATATAGGAATTCCTGGGCCATTTGCATCAAGGAAAATTTTTTTCTACTTGAAACATTCATTTTCCTTATTCATATTTACCTTGTTTTCCGTAAGGGTATTAGATTGTTTCCTGAGTTTATAAAGAGTTGGCATCTGCTGCAATTTGCATAGTATGTGCTAATTTGGCTCCTTTTCAATGGAAATAAACATCAGAGGCTTGCCAGAGCTATAAGGACATTAGAGAGATAAAAGAGGAAATTAATGAATAAATCCAAAGTATCTTTCAAAACAGTTTCCCACAAAGCAGATTTTTCTCAAGCCATCTTTTTTTACTCTTTGGGAATAGATAATAGTTAGGAGGTGTTGTCCTAGAGCATTTTCTCTGTTGCCATTTCCAGTAGAAGTAACCTCAAGCCTGAATAAAACTTGCATAATTTAATTCTTAGGAATAATTGAAGAAATTTAGGGCCTTCATAGCAGAGATTAGTAGAAGAGAGGATGCTTGGAATATTTATGAACTAACCTCTCTCTTAATTGATGAGTTAGGACTAGCAAGGGGGTTCAGTTTCAATTATTTAAACACAAAGAATGAGAACCTGCATGCTGGCTCATGAGTGGCAGAGTGACACCTGCTCTGATATTGAAAATTATAGTGCTAGTAAAATAATGAAAACTGCTTGTTCCGTGCATCTAACAGTTTAGGTACTACATTTAATACCTTTTATGGGATTGTTTATATTTAAGTGTTGCTCAACTTAAAAAGAGAGGCATGATAATTATCTTTATTTTATGGATGAAGAAGGATACTGGGGCTTTGAGAAATTAAAGCTTGCTCAAGCCTGGCTAGTTAGAGGGCCAGTAT
Source organism: Madoqua kirkii (assembly GCA_006408675.1). Lineage (NCBI taxonomy): Eukaryota > Metazoa > Chordata > Mammalia > Artiodactyla > Bovidae > Madoqua > Madoqua kirkii. Next base: position 15,447 of record SJYC01019253.1, on the reverse strand, counting down.
GATTCTCAACCCTGGTTTCACATTAATCTTGGAGATCAGATCAGTTCAGTTCAGTTCAGTCGCTCAGTTGTGTTCAACTATTTGTGACCCCATGAACTGCAGCATGCCAGACCTCCCTGTCCATCACCAGCTCCCAGAGTTTACTCAAACTCATGTTGATTGAATTGGTGATGCCATCCAACCATCTCATCCTCTATCATCCCCTTTTCATCCCGCCTTCAATCTTTTCCAGCATCAGGGTCTTTTCAAATGAGTCAGCTCTTTGCATCAAGTGGCCAAAGTATTGGAGTTTCAGCTTCAACATCAGTCCTTCCAATGAATATTCAGGACTTATTTCCTTTAGGATGAACTGGTTGGATCTCCTTGCTGTCCAAGGGACTCTCAAGAGTCTTCTCTAACACCACAGAACAAAAGCATTAGTTCTTTGGTGTTCAACTTCCTTTACAGTCCAACTCTCACAACTATACATAACTACTGGAAAAACCATAGCTTTGACTAGACAGACCTTTGTGGGCAAAGTAATGTCTCTGCTTTTTAATATGCTTTCTAGGCTGGTCATAACTTTTCTTCCAAGGAGCAAGTGTCTTTTAATTTCATGGCTGCAATCACCATCTGCAGTGATTTTGGAGTCCCCCAAAATACAGTCAGCCACTGTTTCCACTGTTTCCCCATCTATTTGCCATGAAGTGAAGAGACTGGATGCCATGATCTTAGTCTTCTGAGTGTTGAGTTTTAAGCCAACTTTTTCATTCTTCTCTTTTACTTTCATCAAGAGGCTCTTTAGTTCTTCACTTTCTGCCATAACTGTGGTGTCATCTGCATTCTGAGATGACTGATATTTCTCCTGGCAATCATGATTCCAGTGTGTGCTTCATCCAGTCCAGCATTTCTCCAGCAATCTTGGAGATATTTGAAAACAAACAAACAAACAAACAAACAAACAAAACATCTGTCTATGCTCCATTTTAGATACTTTGACTCAATAAATTGGAGTGGAACTTAAGAACTCAAACTAAAACTCAGTGAGAGTGATCCATTGCCATAATTTGCCAAAGGAGCAAGGGTTAGAAGTTTTGGACAACTGCTGATTTGTTATATCAAGTAAACATTCTACTTAACAGATGCTACTTTATTCTTGATTAAATTATATGGCTTCCCTTTACTTTGATTAAATTATATTATTTATCTGAAAATTATCCATTTATTTTATACTCTATTAAAAAGCTTATATTCAAAAGGTATCGGTTTGCAAATTCATCTTTTTGTTTATTCCATAAATGATTATTAAGCCCTTCTTTTGTACTTGGCTATCCTGGGGCCATAGCCCCTTTATAGCTCATTGGTAAAGAATTCACCTGCAATGTAGGAGACTTGGGTTTGATCCCTGGGTTAAGAAGATCCTCTGGAGAAGGGAAAGGCTACCCACTCCAGTATTCTGGGCTGGAGAATTCCATAGACTGTATAGTCCATGGAGTCGCAAAGAGTTGGACACAACTGTGTGACTTTCACTTATCCTGGGGCTACAGAGATTTTAAAAGTCCACTGTCCTTGCACTAAAGGACCTTTCAGGCTTGTGGGGGAGTTTGGAACAATCTGAGAATACCGTGGACTTTTATGCATACTTTGTGGCAGCCTCAGTAAAGCTTGGGGAAGCAGAGATGAACGGAACAATCACTACCCTGGAGCTCACATTTTAGCTGGAAAGATGACATATGATAAAACAGTAAAAATGACACATAATAAATCCTGTAATGATTATGAACAAGAGCAGGAAACCCAGAGGAGGCAAGGTCTACCTCCAACTGAGGGAGTCACTGAGGAGGTAGCTGTCAGAGCTGGACTTTGAGTAGGAAGGTGCCAGGTGAATGAGCAGGGGACAGGAAATCATGACCTTGAGGCATCTTATATGCAGGGCTCCAGGAGCATGAATTGTTTAGGATTGTTCAGAATTTTTAAAGAAATGGTGATTTCCATTGCTAATAGGAGAACCCAGTGAGATATCAGTGAGATATCCTATTGACAAGAGGGGACAAAAGCAATCACCTAGAATCAGCCCAAGTAAGCCGCTATCTTTAATTTCCAATCCAATCATAAATTAGTCTGGGTGGGAAATACTGGTGCTGATCCCTATACACCTAGAGGGGAAGGGCGAAGGTGTGGAAACAAGTCTCTGTCCTCATCTGGGTAGTAGCAATTAATAGCTAAGGCTGTTAATAGCCCAGCCGCTTCAGTCTTCAGTCATGTCTGATTCTTTGGCAACCCCATGGATCCTAGTTCTCAGGCTCCTCTCTCCTTGGGATTCTCCTGGCAAGAATATTGGAAGGGCTTGCCATTTCCTCCTCCAGGGGATCTTCCAGATCCAAAGACTGAACCTGTACGTCCTGCATCTCTGGCAGATTTTTCACCTTCTGAGCCATCAGGGAAACCCAGTAGTTAACATTATGAAAAGTCTATTTTATTAGCATTTTGTGATTATATCATTTACTGTTCATAGCAACCCTATAAAGTAGTTACTACCTTTATCCTTTTTCACAGATGTGGAAATTGAGGCATAGACAATCAAGTAACCTGCTCAATGTCACCTAAAGAACTAAAGCTAGGATTTGAAATTAGACTGTCTGACTTCAGAATCCATGTGTTTTGCCAACATGATTATCATTTTTGTTAACAGTTGTATACCAGCTGACCTAAGGGGCTTGCTTATTGTATGTCAGGAACTGTACTTACATACAGTATCTCCTTTTAAAAATCAATGATATAATATTTTTACTTCTATTTGACAAATGAGAAACTGAAGACCAAGATGACACAGTTGATAAACAAAAAGGCCATGGCACGAAATGTATCAGTCCTACGCCTCAGTCTTTGCCTTTGTTTTACTGCACAGTTCTATCTCTACTTGGAAAATAACCAAGCAACCCAAGTAGGTGTGGCTGTTACCAAACAGAACTTGAGTCCACTCATTCAAGGCTTAACATTGATGTCCTTGAGACGGAAAGAGTTTATTTCAGGGCACCAAGCAAGGGAGTGGGAGAAGAGCCTCAGATCCTCCCCAACTTGGTCTCTCAGTTATAGGGATTTTTCATAAGGAAGAACAGAAAGGCTGGGATACATCATCTTCTTATGACATTACTGTGACTTTTCTCTTTTTTTTCTGAATTAATTAAAAAAAATTTTTTTGGCTGCACTTGGTCTTTGTTACAATATGTAATTTTCTCATTGCAGTGGATTCTCTCATTGCAGAGCCCATGCTCTAGGCTCAGGGTCAGTTGCTGTGGGGCACCTTAGTTACCTGTGGATGTGGGATCTTATTTCCTGGACCAGGAACTGATCCCACATCCTCTGCATTGACAGGTGAATTCTTAACCACTGGACCACCAGGGAAGTCCTTTTGTGACATTTCTTAATCATAGTTTCAAGAATCAGGATGTCTTTGGTTTACAATCCTCAGGCCAAGTGGTCCATGGCTTAGGGGGAGGTCTATTAACTTATTTTGCCCTGAGGAGCAATCTGAGTTTGTACACTAATGATGATATCTATGATAGTAATTTTAGTACACTGAAGATATTATCAACAACAGAAATTTTAATGATCCGATTCTGGTTGATTGGTGTTCAGTTAGCTCAGGATTGAGGTCAGAGGGGACAAGAAAGGGAATAAAGTTTTGGATAAAGAGGTTCATCATAAATTCAATAAGGAAACTCAGTTTTAAGGTGACTGGGTTTTCAGAACTAACTGATTTTCTGGGTTTTATCTTGAGCTATAATAATCTGGTCCTTCAGTTTCCAGAAAAGGTTGTGGGGGGAAAAAAAAAGATAGTGCTTTTATCACACATTAACTGGATATATTCATAATAATCCCATGCAAATATTAAGACATTTCTCTCCTCCCTGAAATGACAGAATGATAAAGAAGAGAGAGAGAGTGGGAGAGAAAGACTCCTAATTTTCCTTCTCTGTGCCTATGTCTCCATGTCCCTGTCCATCCCCTCTCTCATTTATTCCTGAATTAAGGTCCTGCTCTTGTACATCCAGGACCAGAGGGAAATCAGCGAGAAGGAGCCTTGGATGTGAGCATGTTTGCACAGCTAGAGAAAAAGGAATTCTCAGAAGAGTGCATCAGGTCCCAGAATGCACTATTCCTACTGCAGACACAGCGGTATGCTGTGATGAATAGTGAGGGGGATTGCTGGTACTTCAGTACTGTGGTGTGCAAATACTTTAACTTTATCAGCAATTAGAGATTATGATACAAATGAAAGATTAGTCTATTGTTAGTACTTGAACTCTGAGCAAGAGAGAAAGAGGAGTTCTGACAGGTAATTCAGTCATAACTGATCCAGTCCTCCACTAATCCTATCTCAGCTGAGCCCTACTGGAGTTCTACTCATTTTTTAAATCCAAAAATTTAAAAAATGAACTTAGTTACATTTAATTTCTTCCTTTTTAATGACAACTTTTTTTTAGACAAGTCCTTGATTTCTTTAATATCATTATTAATAAGTGCTTCAAAAATGCCATGACAAATAATTTGGGGACAGAGGGCTGGTTTGTCTAAGCTGGGATTACAGTTATGCTCTTTTTGTTGTTGTTTATGTTGTTCAAGTGAAAATCATCCAACGTGTGTAGCCCAATAGAGAAACACTGAGAACTGCTGCCTTATAAGAGTCTGTATAATGATGTCTCTGATGCACTCAATTGGCCTCCTTGGGTCCTGCCCTGATGGTCTCCAGCTCTTGTCATCCTCCTGCCACAGAGAGTTTCTGTCGAGGTGTCCCCTGATCCCAACTGGTCTCCTACCATGAACAGTCAGACGAGCCAGCAGCATGGCACAACTTAGCCATGCTGGATTCAGGAGCCTGGGGTTTCTTGCTCTGATAACCTGATCTATGATTTGACGTCTGTTCTCTAATCTTTGCCTGGACCCTGCAGTCCAGGATGCTCAGATACCATCACAGAAGACTGCTTGTATCTCCTGGTCTTCTCAGCATGGGCACTTTAAAAGAGGAGAACTCACTATTTCAGTTCTTTTGGCTTCTCTTCTGTCCCTTATTTCCCAACATTAATCTGTATTAAAACCCAGTGCTGTGTGCTCAAATGCCCAGTCATATCTGACTCTTTGCAACCCCATGGACTGTAGCCCACCAGCCTCCTCTATCCATGGGCTTTTCCAGGCAAAAATGTCAGAGTGGAGTGCCATTTCCTCTTCCAGGGGATCTTCCCAACCCAGGGATAGAACCAGCATCTCTCATATCTCCTGCACTGGCAGGAAGATTCTTTACCACTAGTGTCAACTGGGAAGCCCATTAAACTCCAGACTTACACCCCAAAGGGCTATCTCCCTGAGGCCACAGATTCCTTATTTTGCTTGCTTTAAGCCCCTAGTCTGTGTAATGTGATGCTGCTGCTAAGTTGCTTCAGTCATGTCCAACTCTGTGCAACCCCACAGATGGCAGCCCACCAGGCTCCCTCGTCCCAGGGATTCTCCAGGCAAGAACATGAGTGGGTTGCCATTTCCTTCTCTTAATGTGATGCTACTGAGTAGTAAAGTAGTAAATACATGAACAAATGTTGATGCAAATCATTTAAAAATTAAAGTGAATTCCAAACAATGACATGAAGCCATATTCTAATTCTGACATTATGAGAAACTTTTTTAAAACTTTACTTTTGACTACTTCCAATATATTGATCACAAGTATATCCTTGCTTAACATGAAGATGTTTGCTTTGCTCCCAGCCACTGTAATCATGAGGGTGAGGCTGGCAGCTCCCTAGGCTATATTCACAGTATAGCCCGCCCAGGGCTTGAATAAAACCATCCCACAATTTCTCGCCACAGAGTGAAGGCCATGTACTCACAAGCCAACTCTGGGCCTCAGGTACACCTAAGTAGAACCCCATACAGAGGCTGCACATCCAGAAGATGGCTGGATAAAATTTTCCACTTGATTCTCAAAACTGACCATTGTTGTCTCAGGTCTGGTGGTCCAGCATGTGAGACTGTAATCAGAACACTGGGCTTCCCACAATGTTCTAAGGAACTCCTACTCTGTGTTTCTAAGTTCCTGATTTTTATTCTTTTCATTTCTAATCAGTGGTACGGTTGACCTCCGAAAACCCTAGTTTCCTCAGTATGTGAAAGATATTTTCCAGTTCAGAAGAAAAGATTTTTTACAGAAATAAAATATCATTTGATTACATAATGGAACATTTGTGCTTTGACTTGTCTTAACGTTTTCATCCTTTATAAAAAGTATTAAAAGTCTCTCATTAACCAATCCCTTACCTCCACTTTTCTCAAAGCAGATTCTTCTCTTTTCTGAGTTGTTTATGTATGTAAATATTTACAAAGATACACAAATTCTCTTCTGACAAGAAGCTTTATGCAAAGGCCATGTACTGGACAGGGAGTGCAAGCCTCTCCTAACATGTCAGCACTCACAGTTGGATGGGGAGAAAGATGGGACAGATAAGCGAACAGTATGGTGCAGAACAGAATGTGCAAATATTGTTAGGGGGTCTTCAAAATCAAGAAGAAAAATTGCTCTGTGTCTGATGTCCCTGAAGAAGGCAGTACACATGAGAGGGAGTGTCAGGCAACACTGAGAGGGGCCGGGAGACTTCAGGGGAAACCCCACTGACGTCTATAACTTGTAGGATTCTGCAGAGGCTTCCCAGGCCAGTCTTCCAATCCTCTAGCCACCACTATTTCTGAGCCAAGAATCCCTGCAAATATCCCTGCGAGATGCTGGTCTGTTCGCCCTCCTCCACGCTGGGCATTCGCTTCCTGCTCAGGCAGCCTAGTACTTTTCCGCTGCTCTGCCTCCTGCGGACGTGCAGCCAGCCGCTCTGCAGCAGCAGTCAGTCTGGTCCTTTCACTGGATGACAGCGCTTCAAGCATCTGAGGACATATCATGTCTTCCATAAATCTTCACTTCTTCTGCCTCAACAGCTCCCCACGTGAGAATACTTTTGTGTCTTCACCATCTCAGCTGTGCTCTGAACTGGATCCAGCTTTTCTGAGTCACTGTTCTTAAGTGCAATCTATAGTTAAACCCTGTCCCAGAGTTAGACTCTGTGATGGCCTCAGCACACATGTTGCTGATGACCTTCCTTTCTCTGCATACCATGCAAACCTAAGACTTAACACCAACTATATTGGAAAACATCCAAAATTGTAGATTTTTACTGAACTGGCAACCAAACAAACCCTGACGCTGGTGGACAGAGAATGCTTCCCGGGCAATATGATGATCCATACTGGACCCTCATTCCACCTTCTGATATATCAGTGATTTCTGCTTTTCATGCTGGCGTAGTCAGTCTGATCTCCTTGCTCTTTGGCCAGGGTTATTAGATCAGCATACCTTTGCTATCCATGCCCCCGTCCATAATAAAAGTATTGACCAGAACAAAAATGAGCACACAGCACACCAATAAATCAGTTTTCTTTAAAGTTTTTTTTCCATAAGACGAATTGTCAGGTTGACAACACAAAATTATTTTGAACATGCCCTTTTTATGAATTATGGCCCTTATGATAGATGGTGTTCATATAATCTTTTAGAACACTTTATTTTGATCTACACTTTCATTCAGCCACTGTCTCAATTTTTATCACAAGAAAATAAAGAAGATAGGGATCTGGAGACTGGGATATTTTCAAAATGAATATTTATTAGGTTATCTCTGGCTCTCTTTCAATCAGAGCTCTCTTATTATGGTATTTTCTACAGTAACCTTTCATACAAAAGAAACAAAATTCTTAATGGATTTTTGCACTTTATTCCATAATGAGGCAAGAGAATGTTTTAAAATTTCATTGAAAATGTGATTATTTCCTTTCATAAGGAGGGAGAGAATAGAATTGTTTCACCAAACTAAAATTTTCCATAAACTTAGGTATGAGGTATTTATTTTTCATAGTAGATGAAGAGCTGGCTTCCTAGACTATTCCAGTGCTCGAAGGAAAGGGACAAGATGGTTGGCCACACACTCTCAGGCTGCCACCTGCTCAAGAACCATTTGCAAGAAAGTGATGGCAATTTGCTGAGAACAGCCCTGCATCCTTCTCTTAAGTACATCAGTCTCCTTACAGCTCTGTAATCATCTGTCTCTGAAGTTGAGAGATGAAGGGTAAACGTGAGGAAGCAGGAAGAACAGGGGCAGTTCTGTGGCTCATGTTACTTTGCCCTGTCCTCTAGGCTGGACCCATTCCTGTCCGTCCCAGGACTTGAGTATCCCCAAGGCTTACATTCCAGGGAAGAGCTTCTGAAGGGGCTTCCTTCTCTCCTTTTCCATCCTCTTCAGGGAAGACTGAAGCCCTCTTGTCTTCTTTCTCTAGAACTTTCTCTAGACTCTTAAGAAAGAATCTTACCATGTATTCCTTCTTGGTTTGATGGTTTCAGGAAGACAGAAGCTAGTCACTGTAAGCATTCAACTTTCCAGGTCACAAAATCCTGTTCTTTTCTGTATCATTAATTTTTGACAATGTTCTCTGTCCTCCAAGTAAGCCTCCTAAAAGGTGTAACTCTTGGGAAAAGGGCAAAAGTGACTGATAGAAATCCCACCATAGAAAACACGTTCATCAGGAGATGCTTCTAACTCTGAGAATGGTGCTAACTTATCTGCACTGGAACCCTGACTTGGTATCAACACTCTTAGAGCAAGAAAGCTCACGAATGATGGGACCAGTGCCCAGGCGTGGTCCTCTCACAGATGAAGTGCTAGGTTTTCTACAGTGTGTGCTGAACTGGCTGCCTAGGATTTTGAGAGAGTTGAGATATATCAATGAAGAGAGACAGGGAGGAGTCTGCCGTCCTGGTAAGTTTGTCCTTCTGTACTCTCTGAGACGACTTCATAATTTGCATCCAAAAGTGGCAACCACTTTTCCTAATCTGTCTCTAGGTTTGCACAAAGTATCAGTTTGTAAAAATTTCTCTCATTATTTTTAATAGTTCTGCATAGTGTGGCTGTACCATAGATTATTCAGACACTTTCTCTTTATAGGGACTTAGATTATTAACAAGATTTTTGCGATCACAAAGCTTCCCAGAATAAATTTATGGATATGTATTTTCATGCTGCTTGAGGTGTAAACTCTTGGAAGTGAGAAGCCTGACACAATATAAGTGCATGCGTAATTTTGCTAGTAATTGCCTGCCTTGAGGGCTGTAACAGTGTATATTCACATCAGTACAGGAGAGTGTGTGCCTCCCCACAGCCTGACCAATAGAATTTGTCGCCAAGGTTTTTAATGTTTGCCACACTGTGTGGTGAGAAATGGTATCTCAGTGTACATTTCACTTATTATGTGTGAGAAAAAAAAGTTAAATGTTGTGTCATATGTTTAAGTCATTTTTATATCTTTTATTTGTGAATTTTCTGTTCAGGTCATTTATCCATTTTTTCTATCAGAATTTTGAGTTCTTTGTATATTAGAGATATTAAATCTTTACTTAGAATATTTGTCCTAGTATTTTCTACAACCTTGCAATTTATCTTTTGGCTTTGCTTTCTCTTTTTCTCCCCATAAATATACACACACACACACACACACACACACACACACACACATGCCATGCAGAAGATTTTAAAAATTTATTAAAACTTTAAAAGAACTTAGGAATTATTTTTCTTTTGTGTCTTAGACTGCCTGTTCCTACATCTAGGTTATAGGAGATTTTAGTCATGAACACTGTGTGTTATGGACTGAATATTTGCTCCCCTCCAAATTCATATGTTGAAGCCTGACTTCTTATATGACCTCTAAAGAAGTAATTAAGGTTAGATGAGGTCATAAGGGTAACCCTGATCCTGTAGGATTACTATCCTTATAAGAAGAGACACCAGAGAGACTGCTCTTTTTGCCCTGTGGTGACACAAACAGAAGACAGTCATCTTTAAGCTAGAAATAGAGCTTTCATCAGAAATGGAATTAGCTGGAACCTTGATCTTGGACTTCTTTACCTCTAGACCGTGAGAAAATAAACTGCTGGTGTTAAAGTCACCTGGTCTATGGTATTTTGTTATGGTAGCCTGAGCAAGTGAATATAAACATGGTAAATGTCTCCATTTATTTTAATCTTTCTTAGTTTCACTTAGTAATGTTTTGTAGTTTTGAAACTAGAGGTCACACATATCTTTGTTAGATTTATTCTTGACTAGTTGGTGTTTTGTGATGCTATTCTACATAGACTCTTAAGATTTTTTTCCCTATTTATTGCTGGCATATAGCAATACAATCATTATTTGCATACTGACTGATTTCAGCAAACTTGATAAATTCATGGATTAAATCTAAAACAAAATTGTCTTGTCTTTTGGATTTTCTTCGTACACAATCATGCTACCTGTAAATAATTTAGTTTTGAAACTAGAGGTCACACATATCTTTGTTAGATTTATTCTTGACTAGTTGGTGTTTTGTGATGCTATTCTACATAGACTCTTAAGATTTTTTTCCCTATTTATTGCTGGCATATAGCAATACAATCATTATTTGCATACTGACTGATTTCAGCAAACTTGATAAATTCATGGATTAAATCTAAAACAAAATTGCCTTGTCTTTTGGATTTTCTTCGTACACAATCATGCTACCTGTAAATAATGATAGTTTTATATTTTTCATCTTAGTGTATTTCTTTTTTCTTGTCTTACTGTTCTGAATAGAGACTCCTATAAAACACTGAATAAAAAAGTCATAAACATCTTCATAAAATTAACTCAAAATGAAACACAGACCTAAATGTAAAATGAAAATGTATAAAAACTGTAGAAGATGATATAGAAGAAGACTTAGATGACTTTGAGTACAGCATGTCTTAGATATAACCAGAGACATAACACAGAAAAGAAATCATTGATAACCCAGACTTCATTAAAATTAAGAACTTTCATTCTGCAAAAGACGATGCCAAAAGAATCAGGACAAGGTACAGACTAGGAGAAAATATTTGCAAAAGACACATCTGATCAAGGATTGTTACACAAAGGACTCTTAAAACTCAATGGTAAGGAAACAAACAACCCACACAAAAAAAAGGCTGAGACCTTACCTGACACTTCATCGAAGAAGATACATAGATGGCAAATAAGCATACAAAAAGGTGTTCCATATCATATGTCACTAGGGAACTATAAATTAAAACAACAATGAGATACTACACACACATGCACACATACATATATTAGAATAGCCCAAACCCTGAACACTGACAACACATAAAGCTGGTAAGCATCTGGGGCAAGAGAAACACTCATAGAAAAAAGTACAGAAGGCTATTTTTCTGACATCAAGTCAGAGAAATACTCCTAAAGGAAACTCAAAGATGTATAATCTGAAATATAAAATGTTAAGATTGGATTACAAGCAAATATATTAAGTTGGATTACATTCAAATACATTAAGATTGGATTTCTGTTAAACTAAAACCATTATGGACAAAATTAATAGATACAAAATGTACTAAACAAAGATATTTGCCAAATCTAAAACTGGCTAGATATTAAAATCTAGAATAGTTAAGGAATTTCTTGTAAAGCATTAGGAAAAAGTCAGGACAGTGGAAAGAAACAGTGGACAAAGAACACGATGTATATGTGAATCTCAGATGTGAGAAATCAAATGGCCATAAAGTGTATGAAATGATAGTCAAAGTTATTAGTTAATTGGGTACATGTGAAATGAAACAACTGTGAACTGCTACTTTATTCCCATTGCATTGACAAAAGTTAATAACAAGAACTGGCGAGAATGAGAGGGTTAACTTCATGGACCACTGGTGAGAATAAAATAGATACAAGCAATATGAAAAGCAATTCAAAAGTTCTTTACAAAAGTACTCTCTTTCCTGCCTCCTATGTGCCAGCTAAATTTGTACATAGATTCACAAGGAAAAGTGCCCAGGGATGCTCATTGCTGAATTGTTTGTGATAAAAGGTTCTAAGGGCAATGAAATGTCATTCCTAAAAGACTGGATTATTGTAATGTGAGGTGTGGTTACTAGGGAAGGAGGAAATGGGGGAGAGATGAGGACTGAAGATCAAAAGGAACCAAACTAATAGGAAAAAGGAAAACAAGAGGCCTTTGTTCCTTCCCTGTGTGAATAATATGTTAATGTTCCATGAATTGGAAAGTGTGATGAACTCAATGCTCTGTACCCAAAGGTCCAAAGCAAAACAAATAATCCACTCCAAAATACACACAAGTGTTATACTTTTTCAAGAAAGTTTCTTAACATAAAATAGTTAGGCCGAAGGGTATATGCATTTTTAATTTAATATATATTATCAGACTCCCTTTTGTGCTGTTTCAGAAGATTTTCTTACAAAATCTCATCCATTTACACTGTAGGTTGAATTTAAAGTGAATTAAGTTCTAGGAGAAACCTACAGGGATTTTTATTATACAATCACATTCTAATTAAGAATTGCAATTTAGAGTTACATTAACTGCATAGCTTAATTTATGGGTAATTGACTTATTTTCAACCTGAGGAAATATAAGCATAAAATCTAAGAGGAAATAATAAATGAAAACACTGAAGTGCTATCAATGATTTTTTTCTCGGGTAATGGAGCTAAGTATGGTTTTTCCTTCTGTGTACTTTTTGGATTTTCCAAAACTTTGTCTAATATGTGTGTTCTCCTTTTATACTGAAAGCATTTATTTAAAAAGCAATTCATCCAGTAATAAAGCCAAGAGGGATGGCTATTTCCTAAACTTTTTTTCTTTCTTTTAATGAGAAGGGAGATTCAAGAGCTGTATTTTAAATGTCAAAAGTTATATATCAAAGTTAGTTGCAATGATTAGAGGAGAAAAATAGATACTCTAATCTTAGGTAAGTAAAACCACTTTCCTTATTTATGAAGCAGTGTTCCAAAACCAAGAAGATCTCATTATGAGGTATGGTCCTTGAGGACACTTAAGGTTCTCCTAATGAAGTATGGCACAAAAGTGGACATTTTTTTTGTCTTAGAGTATTTAAGGAAATGACAATCCACTCCAGTACTGTTGCCTGGACAATCCCATGGACAGAGGAGCCTGGTAGGCTACAATTCGTGGGCTTGCAAAGAGTCGGACACGACTGAGCGACTTCACTTTCAGTGTGTTTAATGCTCAGAAATTCACGGAAGGCAGGAGGAGTAGATCCTTACTAGGCAGCATCAGCACATCTTGACTTACACTATATGTCTGCTTTCTCCATCAGTGGGGATATATTTATTTTCTCCCGAGTCAACTAAAGAAAAACACATTAACTACTATAATTACATACCTTTTGCCAAACAGAAACTAGAGTTGACTTGCTTGAGGAACTCACATTCGCATATTAGCAATGACATTGACCCTACCTCGGTCTTCTGCTGAAGATACAGTAGCATCCTTTCTGGACCTATCTTCATTACAAGGCCCATGTTAGCAGATGATCATAGATGGAGGCCCCATCACCAAGGAGATGTCCTTTACATGCTTCAGTTCAGTCATTTGTTTTCTTGATGTTTAATTATGCTTTACTCTTATGATTTTGGGGCTCTGAGACAAGCGTGGCAGGGAGAGACAGTTGTCTTTAATGTTTGCAGAGAAAATATACAGACATTGTAGGTTTTAGGACTCTGATTGAGTTACTTTAGGTTTAAGTCCCCATGAAAGGGATCACCCCCACATAATAGCCATTGTGACCTCATGTTTACAGGACTGAGTGCAGCTTCTGCTCAAACAGATTCTCTAAAGCTGGAGGAAGTCTGTTGGAAAGGGACTCTACTGTAGTCCCAAATCTACTTATTTGCCATTCTGCTAATGCAGAGAGTGCAATGAAAATGTAACCTTGTCTGTAAAACTCACTTTAGTTTATCCCTCCAAATTTTTAGGAGGCATCCACTTGCTAAAGATTAATACTCTGCATGAAGAAGATTAAATACTTACACAATTCCAGCAGTCAAGAGGAGATTAGGAAAATCATTCTACCTTTTGATTGTTGGCTCCCAGTTACCCCTGGTACATTGCTTAAGGTTGTTGATTTACTTTTCAGTTTCTACAATGTCAAAAAATGTTTTTAAAGGAACATTTTACTTTTAATACTGCAGCAGAGTGTAATAAGTAAGAACAAGAACTTTGGAGTCAGTTACCTGGGTTTGAATTCCAATCCTATTACTTATTAGCTGTGTGATCTTGATAAAATTACTTAACCTCTACGTGTCTCTGTTTTCTTCTCTATAAAATGGGAAAATTTTTTTGCCTTATAGAATTGAACATTAAATAAGTTCATGTTCATAGAGCTTTAGTCTCTACAAATAGGAGGGCTTTCCAGGTGGTGCTAGTGGTAAAGAATCCTTCTGCCAATGCAAGAGATACAATAGACCTGGGTTCAGTCTCTGGGTTGGGAAGATCCCTGGGGAAGGGAATGGCTACCCCCTATAGTATTCTTGTCTGGAAAATTCCACAGGCAGAGAAGCCTGGTGGGCTACAGTCCATAGGGTTGCAAAGAGTTGGACATGACTGAGGAACTGAACACACACACATACATATATAGTAAGGGGTATATGTGTTCATTAAATAAAATACATTTAAACATGAAATAATTAACAATAGCACTTAATTTATAATTCCCAGCTATTACATTAGCAACAAAGTGAATGCAAATCTCTCTTGACATTTAACAGATGAGGAAAGTGAGGCTTTTAAAAATTAAGGATTTCCTAGATTCAGAAGAGAAATGTAATCCAACAGAGTCTGAATTCCCACTTATGGTCTCATGGCTTGTCCTCTGTGTCATAAACTCAGCTGGAAGAAAAACATCAGACCTTCTGGGTGACACTGACTCTGAGGTACACAGGATGGACACCACGGGACAGAAACCAAGGAATGCACAATTGGAAAATGTTAGAATTTCAGAACTATTTGCTTGTCATTTTTAAGGTATGCTAAATATTCATGGCTATATTTACCCTTCCAGCTAAGAGAAAATACGGATTTGATGTGAGCAAAAATAACATTGATTCAGCCTCTTGGCTCTTTCCATCTGCTAAGTGATGGAGAGGTGTCTTGGGGTTTTGTGTGTGTGTTTAAAGCTTTTTAAAAAAACATGGCACTTAAACAAGCATTTTGCAATTGCCATGTTACTTTTCAGATCCGCCTATACATATGCAGACACGCACACACACACATACACACACAGACATATTTATTTCATACATGAATTTTAAATATACATAAACTTTCAAGTTTTTTCAAATGTCTGCCATTTTCTGTGGTATGCTGACAATTTCTGCTCTCCCACTGTGTAGAATATTGGCGAAGGTATTATTTTCCACACTGAGTTTGTTCTGCCTAGCTGAAGCAGTCTCAGTTTAGTTCAGTTCAATCACTGTCTGACTCTTTGCGACCCTATGCACCGCAGCACACCAAGCTTCCCTGTTGATCACCAACTCCCAGAGTTTATCT